>JAWWMG010000077.1:0-10428 GCA_035048385.1 Plethodon glutinosus
TTGCATTTCACATTTTACTTTCCATTCACTCCCCACCATCACCCTTGCTCATCAACATTATCCATAAACATTTTTTTGTACCCTAGCCACTATTGTTATCCCTCAATCATCTTACAAGTCCCCCTTTCGCCGTGGTCGCAAATTAAGTTTGTGATCACGGTGAAGTAAGATCTATGCAATTTTATACTCCTACGTATCTATAATCAATAGTGGCGCATACCTCTGGCAATTTTCGTCACATAATTTACATTTATAGGCGTACTTTTCCTTGATATATTTCGAACGCTGTTCCTCGGACTTATACTGATCTATTAACCGGGCCTTTTTCTTATGGTTCGTCCCTAACCTATCTACGACAGTAGGAACGATGGACCGGTAAATTAGTACCATCTCAGCGACAATCTGTAACACTTGTTTGATCGGGTAACCTTACAATTTTTACCTACAATCTGGTTTCAGAGTGCCCTTTTACATGAACATTACATTACATTACGCCAGTTCGACAATGATTCACCGGTTTACAATCTTACATGAATGTCTCGGCCACTTTGACTATTTCGTTACAGAATTGGTTATCAGCTCCGTGGCGTTTTCCGCTTCTGGTTTTGTCGTGGGCGCTTGTCGAACGGCGGAATGATTTCGGCGGGTTACAGGGATGGCATTTTCTTCCCGTCGCCTGGTTAGCTGCCACCATTCGGCTCACACCTTTTAGGGATTCGAACTTGGGTTAGGGTATCTATATTTTGGGTGGTAAAATTAAACAGTGTTATTATCTCGCACACACATATCATTCCCATTCAACCAGGTACCTGTAATAGTTATGTTTGCATGTTAGTTCATTCTTTCCTTTCATTCTATTTACATGACTGTCCTTATTCGTTCGGCCCGTCTGACGTTTTGTGGTCCGTTCGTTCAAGATTGACCTCTCTACTCTCGATTTCCTTAACTCGAACCTTTGGATGGCGCGGCTTCAGTTGATTTATATGGGCCCACCGTTCTACATCTAGGTCCCCTTTCTGGATTTTGATTTTGTACACCACTGGTGATAGTTTGGCTATGATTGGGAAAGGTCCGTTCCAGGAGGGTAGGAACTTCTTTTCCTTAGATTTGTCTCTTTTGAAATTAAATAAGAAGACTTCCTCCCCTACCTCGTACTGGGTCTTTGTAGCCTTCCGATCGTAGTAGGTCTTGCTCTGTTCTGCGCTTTTCTCCATGTGTTTTTGTGCCTGGCTAAAAGCGTACTGCAAGTGCTTCCTTAGCTCAGAAATGTACTCATGGGTTGTTGTAGCACCTATCAATGTCTGTTCTGTCGTGTGATACAGTAGGTGTGCTGGGGTCAACATCGACCTCCCGGTGATTAATTGGAAGGGGCTATACCCCGTGGATTTGCTTGGGGTGGCGCGGATGGCCATGAGTATCAAAGGTAATTTTACATCCCAATCCCTGCCGTTCTCGCTAACGAACTTTTTTAGCATACTAACGATGGTTTTATTGTAGCGTTCGACGCTTCCGCTGCTAGCGGGTCGATATGCAATATGGAGCTGCTGCTTGACGCCTAACATCTCCCATGTCCTAGCCATGATATCCGCCGTAAAATGCGAACCTCTATCGCTGCTGAGGCGATAGCATAGACCATGTCTTGAAAATATTTGGTTTATTAATATCAGGGCAGCTGTGTCCGCCCTGCAATTCGCTGTCGGAATGCACTCTATCCATTTTGTAAATAAACAGGTGACAGTAAGCATATACTTGTTGCCTTTTAAGGATTTTACCACTGGTCCTATGAAATCGATCTGGATGTCCGACCATGGGAATACTAGACCTCTCTTTTGTAGTGGCGCCCTGTGGTGCGGCGTCGTGGGTTGCATCTGGGCGCACTGTAGGCAGCCTCTGCAATAGTTTTCAACGTCTTGTGACATTTTTGGCCAGTAAGCTACTTGGTTTAATATCTCCAGTGTTACGTTGGCACCTCTATGACCGCTGGTTATTTCGTCATGGGCATGGCCTAACATGATCCCTCTAAACTCAAGTGGTACCACCCATTGCAGGTTACCCTTTTTCGATGTCCTTACTAGTAAATCGTCTTGTATAGAGAACTGGCTTTTAAATTTCATCAGGGTTTTTAGTTCGTCATTTTGTTCTAGTTCGTCATCGGAAATTACATTTACTAGAGGATCATGGACGTGGTTGTAGAATGTCCCTACAGTTTTATCTCTCCTCTGCGCGTTTACTAGGTCGGCACTAGGGGTCTCGTTGCCCCACTGAGCTATCTGATTCTCTTCCTGGGTCTTTGCCTGCGCACGTGTGAGAACTGCGCACTCCTGCTCTGGAGGAGGTTCGGGTACGTTTAGTATCTGTCCCCCTTTCGCCCCTTCGTTAGCCAGCGCATCTGCTTTGTCATTATATCGTTTTTCTTCTCCTGGTGTTTTAGAGTGACCCTTTGTTTTTTTCCAGTACACGGTCAGCTCACCCTGAGTGACCATGTCATCTATCCATTTTATTACGTATCCGTGTTTTAGTGGTTTCTTATTCGCGCACATCATATTATTCGACTTCCATGCGGGTAGGTGTTCCACGAACCCGTTCCTCGCATATATCGAGTCGGTTATTATAAGGATCTCGCGTAAGTCGTGTCTGATCGCCGTCTCTATTGCCTTGTATACCGCCATTATCTCTGCCACTTGGCTGCTTCGGTTGCCTATGGCATACCCTTGTGGTGTGACGGGGTAGTCGTTAACCCATACGTTCCCTACACCTGCTATGTTACTTTTTGTGTCTTTGTCGTGGAACGCGCAACCGTCCACGTAAACGGTCGGCATATTTCTACATTTTTCCTCATCGAAGACTTTGTGTGGAGAATCCTGAAAGGTCTCGAGTGAGCTTTCCTCATACCAATTATTGTCTTCACATTCGGACTGCATGCAATCATGTAAGTCCGCAAGTCCCTGCGCTGTATCGTTCTTTTTATTTTGGGCGTACCTTACTTCTACAGGGAACCCCTGCATGGACATTAGCCAGGACGTGATCCTAGAGTTACTCAGGTTCCCCTCCTTGATCTTATCTCCTTGTAAGAACTGGATGCTTTGGTGACAGGTTTCCAGTATCAGTTTCTCCCCCTGTATAATTGGCCTAAAATGTTGGATGGCCCATATGGCTGTAAGTAATGCTTTTTCACATTTGTTAAATTTTATTTCAACGCCGTCCATCGCCTTACTGGCGTATGCAACTACTTTATGCAGGTTATCGTGTTTTTGAGTTAGGGCCGCCGTCATACAAGTCTCAGAGAACCCGATCTCGATGTAAAATTCTTTATTTTTTATTGGGTAAGCTAGGCAAGGTGCATTAGTCATTTTTCGTTTCAATTCTCTAAACGATTGGTCTTGTTCCTCGCTCCATTCCCACTTGGTATCTTTCTTTAGCAATTTCGTGATAGGTTGGGTAATCTCGGCATAGGACTCTATAAATTTCCGGCTGTAATTAGCCATACCTAGTAGGCTCCTGATATCTTTTATACAAGTAGGGGTCCTTATTTTTAGTACTGCCTCAATTTTAGCCCTCTGTGGGTTAATCCCTTCTTCGGTGATTTCGTGCCCTAAGAACTCCACCTTGGTCCTGCACCATTTTGCCTTTTGGATAGATATTTTAGCACCCGAGTCTTGGATTTGTTTCAACACGTGTTGCAATTCGCTCAGGTGTTCTTTCATTTCCTTACTTTTCACCAAAATGTCGTCCACGTAAGTGAGCGTACCTCTCTCCTGTGCGTCCGGCATTGCCTTATGTAAGAAGATATTAAATTCGTTTCCACTGTTGAGGAAACCAAAAGGTGCCCTACACCACACGAATCCTTTGTTCTGGAAGCTAAACCCTAGTTTATATTGGTCATCTTTATGCACCGGTAATACCCAGAATCCACTAGTCAAATCGACCGTGGTAAATATCTTCGAACCCTGTATTTTCGCTAGGCCTTGGTCAATGAACGGCAGGGGCCATCTCGAACGGTGTACCCTGTCGTTTAGTTTCCTGAGGTCAGCGCATAGCCTCCAACTCCCTGAAGGCTTAAGCACGGCCAATAATGGAGTGTTGAAGGTACTATGTGCCTGCCTAATGATTTTGCGTTGTTCCAAATTCTTTATGATTTCGGCTATGTCCTCTATGGACGCTAACGGTAGTCGGTATTGTCGCTGGTATACAGGAGGTAATGTCTCATCGGTAGGTATCCTCACCTCGTGTATATCGGTGACCCCGCAGTCATACGAATCTTTGGAGAATAGTTCCTTAAACTTTATCAATAGCTGTCTTAGTTCCTGCCTTTCCTGGTCTGTTTTGCATGCGTCGGCTAGTTTTACCTGTTCTTCCATCATTTTTGTAAACCCAGGGAAGACCTCTGGCACATCAACTTCATATCGCTGCTCTATCTTCTGCGAGAGATTCGTTTCTATGGAGCACGTATTCCTTACCACCTGCGATTCTCCTGAGTTAGGTTCGTTATTGGTATCGTAGTGGGTCATTTTAAAAATTATGAAGCCGGACTCTATGGAGTAACTTACTTCAGTGTCCGCGGATTTTTCGTATGGGTGGATGGACCTAACCCTAAATATCCCCCTTGGGTATGAGACCGTCTCATTTATTATGGACCCGTCCTCTTGCGGCCCCATTCCGGGTATCCTACCGACAATGAGGTTAGTCAGGTCGTCCGCGTAGTGCCTATCATCAATGGCCATAGCTACTGGTGTATCCTTCTGTATTACTATGCTGTTGGACGTGGTGTTGTCTATCAGGATCTGGCACTTATTATCCTTTGTCGTGACAATTGGTACGTATTGTGTTGACAAGCCAGACTGAGATATGTCGTCATTCAACACTATGATGGCCTCATCGCAGTCGCGGATGACCTGTCCTGATTTTATTACGAGGTGAAGCTTCACTTGTCTGGTGTTCGCGGGGATCTCGGTCTCCCTGTCCGCGATCATTTCCACCGCGTATGGTGTCATTTGATTTGCCTGCAACGCTTGCGCATTGTCCCAGAACGCTTTAGGGTTCCCACCACATCTGGACCAGAACTTATTATTTTGTAAGTCTAGAAATGAATGGTACCTGTGCAATACGTCGTTCGCCAGGTATGCCTGGTGTTCAGCCCCCTTTACTATGAGGAAGTTGTGGTCGGTTGTTTTATTCCCAATTTTTATATTAATTATCGTTCTCCCTATGATTTCACTCGGTCTGTCTTTCCCATCGTGACCCGTCATGAATTTCCCGTCTATTTGGTAGAACGGCAACTGTCTTCCCTCGATCAAATCCACATATAATTCCTCGCTAATGAGACTTCTCTCGTGTGACATGAGTAATTTGGCCAAGACCACGGTGTCGGTACCACCTAAGGTGACAGGCACGAAATGGCCCGTCCCTTTTTCCACTATTTCCTCAATAATGCTGGTTTCCTGTTTTACCTGTTCGTTAGTGTTAAAGTAGAACCTGAGGCAATTGTCCTCTAGGATTGTCTGCCATTTCTTGTCCTCCCTTAGTTTGATCACCACGTGTCCGGGTCCCTTACGTACCTCGGAGTCGTCTGTATCTACTCCTATCTCGGTCATTTCTGGTATCTGACTATTCCTCAAGTGAACCTCCCATGCGTTGGTTCGCTTTTCTACCAGGTGGGTGGCTTGCCCGGGTCGTACCCTATTTAGTTTGTCAACGGGTATCGGTCGCTTCACTTGCGCCCACAGGATTCGGTTGAGGTAATCTATCAGCGGCGAGAGCCGAATTAGACAATCTCCCCCAATAATGACGCCAGCACCTGGGATGTCGACTATGGTTATGGGCTGCGTCATCCTGTATTTTCCAAAGCTTAGAGTCAACTCGGATAGTCCGACTATGGGGACTTCTGCCCCGTTGAAATTTTGTAGAATTCCTTTGGGCTTGGTGATTTTCATTTTATCCTTTTCGTCTTTGTCAGCATTTAATACATCATATACCTCCTGAGAAATCAACGTCGCCTCAGAACCTGAATCTAACAGTGCGTGTATTACCCATTTCTCGTGCATAACTATTGGTGCATATGGCCTGTCGTTTACTATTTTTAGTTCGCACGCAAAATAGGAATTATCCATCATTTCCTGCTTGATTTTCGTGATCTCCCTCTTTTCCTTTTTGTCGTCCCTTTTTATTTGGATGCTGGCGCAGGAGAATATCCTGGCTGCAGCTACTGCCTCACTGTCGATCCCACCCAAGGCGCAGGCGTGCCTGGCCTCCTTGGTTTCTGTATTATTTACCTTATTATCCATTACATTACCAGCTGGTTCTACCCCCTTTGCATGGAGGTCTGTTTCCTCAAGGGAACCTATCCCTACGGGTCCGTGATCACCGCGACTTCCTAACACGTCGTGTGTCACTTGGTCACTGATTGCGTCGCCAGGTGCTTGCCCTTCGACCGCGATTCGAGTTATCATTAATTGCTCTGGGGCACCTACCCAGTTTATACTTGCCTTCCCTGTCTCATTTCTCGCGTCATTTCCTTCGACCTCCGCTGGTGGCTCAGCGTCTGATCTCTCGTGCTGTCTCTTGGCAATCATTATTTCGTGACCCTGCTGTAATTTTTGTATACGTATAGAGTTATGGGCGTCTACTACTGGGTCTGCTATGGTTTTCTCTGTTTGTCTGATATCGGGTACTTGGTCTGGTAGTTTTACGCCATCTCGGGCGATGTCATCATTTCGAGCCTGCACCGCTGCGGGCATTTCATTATCCGCTTTCGGCGACTCTCTGCCCGATAGGGTTTTGTCGGCTCGATTTTTCCTGGGAGGGCGCTGCTCCTTAGGTATTTCATACCGCAATGGCGGCCTATGGTTCTGCTCGTATGCTTTAATAACGGTTAATAGGGTTTCAGGTAATCCCTTTTTCGTTTCCTGGTTTGGCTCCACTTCCTTCTCGACCCGCTCTATCCCCCCCTTAGCCGCCTGTGGCGCCGGGTCTTTTGCGTGGCTAGTAATGCCCATTTTATTTATGTGGCTCGCTGGCTCACCTATTTGTTCCTTGGTATCATTTATCTCGGTTCCCACGGTGCCCGTCGCACCTTGCGCTGGGACTATAATTGTATTCGTAGCTGTCTTGTTTTTTAGGACCTCCGCATAGGTCGTCTTGACCGGACTAACTTTATTGGCTAGTCAATTTTGGGCCTCCGCGTCGGCTTGGGCGGCGTGCCTCTGTTGTGCCTGATTAGCCATTTGATTATTGAACAATATCTTGGCCAAGTGGTCCAACGTTTGTTCCACCTTAGCCATTCTTTCGTCATTTTTCTCGCTGTACCTTACATGCCCTTGGCCCCCTTGGCTCTGCTGATACCTTTGCTTTTGGTAGTTCCCTTGGCGTCTATCTGAACTGTGGTAATCATTTCGGTTGTCACTCCGCTGTGGCGCTTGTGGGAATGGCATCCGTTCTTGTCTCATTTCGTCCTCGTTTCTATCACCTCTTTGGGGGTGGTTTTGCGGGCTCTGGCGCTCGCTTTGCTGCTGTCCTTGACGCCGTTCGTCACCAGACGACTGGCTACCTTTATCCCTGCCTCTGTACTTGTAGTCTTTTATGGGCCGGTTCCCAGTATAGTTTCTGGAAACATAATAGTCTACCCCCAGGTCCCTCCCGATTCCTAGGTCATCGGGGTCCCTTCTTTGATGGGAGCTACCGTCTTGTTGGGGAGGGTTCCTGTGTTTCTGTTCCTGCCTTTGGTGACCCGACTTGTCGCCAGCCTGCCTATTCGGCTTGCCAGACTCGAAGGGTAGCTGTTCTTTCTGAGAAGATATCTCGGACACTTTCTTATCCTGTTGATAATTCTTTTTATAGTTCCTATCGGGCTCCGCCGTTCGGCTAACATCATATATTGATTTGGCCTGCTCTAATATCCACTGGCTAGACTTCCTGTCGTTATAGCTACCCGCCATGTGTGCCTTAGTGGACTCCGGCATCCCATGGAATAGCGTACGCCTGAATTCGTCTGATTCCGTGTCCACGACGGTATATACCTGTGCGAACGCCTTTTTGAGTTCGTGAAAGAACTCCCTTGGGTTCTGATTGGGTTGGCATTTAAGAGCAAGCGCGTGCAGCAACGCCTCGTGTTTATTTCGGTGGGTACTAAAGTTCTTTATGACCTCAGCCCTGAATTCGCACCACTTGGGGTAGTTATCATTGTCGACCTCTAAGAAAAACGCTTGAAGCTTATCCTCAAACGTCCACGGGAGGTACCTTATCAGTTCCTCATTTGCCGCCATCCCCAGCGTCTTCATGAGGCGCTCATACAAGATGATGTGCTCTAGGATGTTCACTGTCCCACCCTTCCTAAATTTTGATATCATCTGATTTATAGTTTTAACTGATTTGGGAAAGTCATCCTTCCTGTCCCCTTTTGTCTCATCGCCCAAGCGTACATCGCTTTTCGTTTTCCGCTTTTTCATCTCTCGCAACAGACCCCATGACGGTCCTGTGTCTCCGTGCGAGGAGCTGTGCCCTGTCGGATCTAGTGCGTTCAACTGTTTCCTAATTTTGAGTAGTTGTAACGCTTCTTCCCTTCTACCGTGGTTTTCCTCATCGGAGTCGGTCCCTGACCCTTGCTGTCGGGTACCTCTATCCCTGGTCTCGTTTCTGTCCATACCGTTTGTCTGTCCTGCTTGCATCAGCGCGTGGCCGAGTCCCCATGTGTGTTCTCTGTTTAAGTCCCTTACATCCACTATCTCCCGCTCCCTATCCAGAGTCCTTTTGTGGATGCGCGCGGACTCTGGGATCGGGTCTCTCACCGTTGGCCGTCTCCCGTGTGTGGCCTCGGATTGTCCGTTCGCTCCCTGATTATTGGGTCGTGCATCAGGCAGCTCGCTGTACCTTACTACGTGTCGGGTCCGCTGGGCCCGGTTCTCCTCGTGACTCCCGCTATGCTCGCTTCCCGAATCGCCCCCCTGGTTGTCTCGTCCCCGGGGTCTTTTCGTCATCTTATTTTTCGTCCCGCTCAGTTGTCTATCTAATTCATCGATAACCGACTTTTGCAACTCGAGCTTCCGTACAACTATCGCCGTCTCTTTCCTGGCATTTGCCAGGTCGGCCTGAGCGTCTATGCACGTTTGCTCTTGCTCGTCTTGTGCCTCTAATGCCTTATTTAGTCTCTCCTCCAGTGCTTTATGGCTGGCCCTAGTTTGCAGTAGCCGTTCACTAAACGTTTTGTTGGCGGCCTCTAGCGCCTGTTTCTCCCTATCCGCCTGCTCTGCGGTCTCATCTAGCTTCCCTCTGAGCCTCACAATGGTCTCACTTAGCTCCTCTACCTTAGCGGCGTTTTGCAGGTCTTGCGTGCAACCGCTGTGCGCGCTTTTGAATTGCTTAAGCTGGGTTATAAGACTTTCCTCTCTGTCGATTCGGCTTTGTTTCTCGGCGTTCTCTTTTTGTAATCCTTCCAGTTCCGCTTGTACCTCGTTTATTTTGACGGCACCCCTATTTTTCAAGGTGGTAACGTCATGTATTTTAGCCCTGAGTCTATTCTCCGTGGCTTCCCACGTTTCTTCTGCAAGCGCATATTGTCTGAGCTTCTCTGCCAGCTCAGCCATCTGGGTAGTAAGGGCGGTGGCCTTTAACGCTGCGTCGTTGCTATTTCCCTTTTCCACGAGCAACTCCTTTTCATGGTCCGCTCTTTCACTATTAATCACCTTCTTTGCCGTCGCCACTTCCAAATTTAATTCGCTAATTTCAGTAAGTTTGATCTCTAGCATTCCCCTGATTCTATCCCTATCAATCTCTACCTCACTCAGTTCTGCGTTAATACTGTCTATGCTGTTTATCCGTGACTCTAGGCTTTCCAGTAATTTAGAATGTGCAAACCATAATGCTGCCGCCAGTTTTTGAACCGCCTTTGCCTCGTGCAAGGAATCAGAATCATATAATTCCATCATAATCTCTGCTAGGAATCCCGTCCTATGGAGGGTGTCTTCCTCCGTCTGGGCGACAAGATCCGTGAGCTGTTGCTCCCACTGACCCATGTCCAATAGTTTAGTCCCCGACCACTCGAATAGTTTAGCTACGGTATGTTTTATCAGGTCCCCCATGGCTATCTGGGTACCCATTCTCTTTTTGCGTTGAAATTAGTTGAGCTATATCCCTAATATTAGTTTTTGGGTTTTATCCGGTTCGTGCAAATTGAGATTGTGTCTCAGTAAACTCGGCGATATAACTCGCTGAGCACCGACCTCTCTGTCTGTTCACCAAATGGTTTACCCCAAATTAGGCTGCTAGTCTCGGTGTGGAACCTCCATAAATATGTGGGATGATACTGGTATGGCTGACACGGTGGTCCTAGCTTACCTGGAGAGCGCGTGCGCCCCGGACCCGTGGCCTTAGTATCTGGATAAGGGTACTGAGATTCCCTTATGTTCCCTGGTATAGGTACGTATAGGTGTATTCTTG
>JAWWMG010000078.1:0-10336 GCA_035048385.1 Plethodon glutinosus
TGCTTGTGCCTCCCCACCCAGTTGGTGACTGATCATTATTCCCAGATCTCTGGTTGAGTCCACAGGGGGGAGGGGTTCCCCACGAGATAGGCCAGGGGACTCGTGGGCATTTTGTCCCCCTGTCGTCCCCCAGAGTCAGGAGCTCGGTTTTGTCCCCATTAAGGCACAGCTTATTTTGACGCATCCACTCCTGGATAACCAGGAGGGAGGGGCTTAGCCGGTCCGACTCAGAGGTGGATTTGTGGAGATAAACTAGTATCTGCATGTCATCCGCATACATCTGAAACCGGAGACCACAAGCATCCAATAGTGAGGCAAGTGGGCACAGATAGACATTAAAAAGAAGGGGTGACAGGGAGGACCCTATGGGGGACACCACAAGTCACTGGAATTTCCTCTGCTAGGTGCTCCCCGTAATCAAATGAAAAGTTATGGAAGGAATAAGACTGGTTATTAATTATTATTGTTACATGTTCTTACCTACATATTAAAAAGGAAATATATAATTTCAACAAATATGTTGACTTTGTCACACAGATCAAATGACTCAATTGCCCTTCGTAATAATGCCCACGTGCTCTTCAGAGTGCTGGACAAGAATAATGTATTCTGTGCAGGATTCAAAACCTCAGAGCCATAATTTACATACAATCTTTTTGAAGCAGAATTAGAAGGTTAAACTGAACTGATCCAGGCACTCTTTAAAACACCACGGGACAGACCCACAAAGCAGTTATATGCTGTCTTAATTTTACGTCTGGTGTAACGCCCATTGCCAGCAACGGGAGTTACACCATACATAAAATAAAATTAGCACATAACTGCTTTGTGGGTCAGCCTCCACATCCCTGGGATCTTTTGGCCCTGGATGAATGTAAAAATCTACTTGAAACTGGTCAAACTTCTGTTATAATTGTAAAAGGTTCCTCAAACAAATTCAAACCTTTCAAATTAGGTCAAACATGGTCAAACCTAACCCAAAATTTGAACCAAAGGAAAAAAAAAAAACATCTTGACGTATTTTAAAAGATTTTATAGATTTCAGAACGTGGTAACATTATTTTAATAATAATTTTTAAAAAAATAGCTAGCACTATTGCTAATGTTTACTATGTTAGAATTATTGAACACTACATAGAGCTTTTTTTTACAAGTACAGGATATTAATATTAATCCCATTGATATCATTATTGTTTCCAATTATAATATATGACAGCTATTTCAAATTATTATAAATGTTGTGGAATCTATCAATATTTTCAACTATGTTGAGCTTTTCATAATAATTTTAAACTATTTGCAACCTGTCAGAACCTTACTATACTACTATCATTTCTAGTACTAATTTAAAAGCTGTAAAACTAATTATAACTATTTTAAACTATTGTATACTATATTGACCTTTTAAATACTATTTGAAAGTATGACAAACTTGTCAAAATTATATTATAATTATTATTATCATTATTATCAAACATATATTACTATTTATAATTATAAAATTATAAGAAGCTATTGTAAATGTTATTAACACTAGCTCTTATTTGTACTGAAATTATTATTACTAATTTAATTGTTTTAAAATCTTTAAACTATTGTTCTTTTTAAAACTATAACGTGAGAGACACCAGAGAAATGAACAAAGGATATCTGGTTGAGCAAAGGATACACTGGTTCACAGACTGATGAAATTGCCTGCTACTGTATGCATGAGTTTCATATAGTATGAGCATCAATGGGACCTTTTATGGGCCACCAGGATATGTGTAGGTCAATAGAGTCAAATATCTGTCTGGTCCTCGATGCAAGATGTCTTCGCTAAGGTGTGTGGAATATGCAATATTGAACAGTCTCGTATTTTCTAATGCAAAGCCAAGAAATAGTCTTTAGCTGCAGATCATGCAAAGCTAGCAAAGGTCTTTAGCTGAAAATGTTTGGCTATTAACTGTGATGATTCTAATGAAGATAATCTCTGTCTGCAAAGGCTTGTAAAGTTGTGAGCAGAGAGTGGCTCAGAACAGTGATCTTGTCTTTCATCGCTCAGTACAGTGATATTGTCTTTCATTTCTGTTGTAGCATGCCCTTGAAGTTGTACGTGAGGTCACAGTTGGCAGACGCAAGGCATTAAAGGTAAGCCTAATTTTAGTGTCTGGCAATCAAATTGAAGATTTTATGTCAAAATTAGTGTTCATTTGATACTTGAGGAGACGTGGTGGGTTGCAGCAAATGGCTTGGGGGCCGCAAGTGGCCCACAGGCATTACTTTGAGTACCCCTGCACTAGACTTTGGCTTGGTATAGTTGGAGCTACATCCAGAAGTTAATTCCAGGTTGGGAGAACCATTGCAAAGACATTAAGTAATAGCTCATGTGGCCCATGGGCACTACCCTGGCTGAGACTTAATATATGCAGCAATTATCGTAGATTAGCTTTCCCCTAACTGAATCAGATGAATGACCACCTCATCTCATTGTAGAATGTGAATTTGTCAATTAGATAAAAATCACTCAAATAAAACTAAAAATTTAAAAGATTGCTATTATTAAAGGGGACACTGTGTAAGGTGCTTATGATCTGCAAATCTAGTGTCACTGACTGCCGATAAGCTAACACCGGTGTCGACGAGTGTTGAAAGACCTCCGGAGACATGCAAGTCTGTTTGAGTTCAATCCCTCTGCTTGTTAACCAATGAGACCATGGGATGTGCAACACTGTAAATAATATTATTAATCAATATAATTTTCATCATTATCAATCTTGACATTTTTAAGCTTGTCAACACTATTTGAACCAATTGGAAACTATTTTAAATGATTATTATTAACATTTTAATATTTATAAAATATACGGCACACTTTTAAGTTAAATATTTATAGAAGCGTGATTTATTTTTTTTACTTTTTTTAATTAGTTGTTTATTCAGGAAGCAGAAAATCATATAAGGTCATAAAATTAGCTTAAAATACAATTTAATAGCTTATTATACATGGTTATTCTTGTATATCTAGGTTGATTGGGAGTGGAGACGTATGACTCAATAGCCCTTCAGATTAATGCCCAAGTGCTCTTCAGAGTGCTGGACAAAAGGAATATGTGTTCTTCTTCGTACCCTAATTTTCATACAATGTTCCTTTTGAAGTAGCACTGCTAAACTCATGCAGGCACTCATTAAAATCCCACATCCCTGTGATATTTTGGCACATGTCAAGATGCTTCTTATAGGAAAATCAAATCCTTTCACCCTTCTGCAGTTGCTGATGTGCATGATGCCTGTAGCTACAAAAATATCACAGCATTCAGATCAAAGGATCCTGCAGCACTCAGTGAGATACTTGATAAATGCCATCACTAGCACATCACATCATGGGACCTTTTCATACTTTGTGAAATCCTTGATGCAGGCAATCATTAAAACATCAAATTTGTGACCCTTTCGGTACTTGCTGAGATGTTTGACACAGGTGGCTAAACTCAGAGAGCAGTGTGCAGTCTGCCTGGAAGCACATAGCTGCAGGTGCATCCCTGCCCTGCATCTGTGGCAAAATGCATCTATGGGCGGCACATGGATTCAGAAAGAATCCCACCGTACTGGTAAGCAGCCGCATGGCCAAGCTAAGAGCTGCACTGAAAACAGGGAGCAGCAGTGCAAGCGTCAGCCTCACACATGGTCCAGCACCCATAGGAACGCTAAAAATACATGCTCAGTGATGCAGCCGCAGACAGTTTGCGTCATTGTGCATGCTGACCTGCCCACAGAAACGGGACCTGAACCGTGGCGGTGAATCGGGCTCAACTGACTTGATGGCAGCTGCCCCTCCTCAGAAAACAAAGCAAGTGCGGGGGTTGATGAACCCCTAACCCTTTGCAAAACATAAATAATCAGAGACTGAGTAACAAACAAAAAGGGCAAAGCAATCCCCTCTCCCTTAAGAAAGAAGCACATTAGGGGAATGCAATGAGAGGGTAGGGCACGGAAGACCCCAATGGCAGCACAAACTGAAAACAGAGGGACAGAGTAGCCCTTGCCACATCACAAACTGTATTATCTATTGTCAGTTCACTTCTGAGTTTGGCCGTCATTTGCACCTGACGTGAGCACCGATACCGCATCAGTGGTGATCTGCGCTATACAAGAACCAAGTTACATTACATTACATACTTGCTCATGCTTCAATTTGGAGCAGATGGATTGGAGCATTTACTAGTGCATTTATTTCACTCTCTCTTTCTGAATGCACTCAATGGCAGATGCTCCAGTTTTCTGGAGCATCCCTGTGGCTACTCCCTCTCGCATCTGTAATTTTGTGCATCTTTCTGTTGGCTGCCCCCTCCCTGCTTTTTACACTCCCCATCTGTGCATCTAGATGCACCTTTCTTTGCTGCATTCAGAAAGGTGTGCAAATGCTTTTTGTGCAGTTCTCTGAATGCGCCTCATGAAATTCTCCTACTGACTCTCTAAGATGCTTGATGGAGGCACTCACTGAAATTTCCTGTCCATAGGGATCTTTTTTGCACTTGTTTATATGTTTTATGCAGACCATTACTAAACACCACATTCCTGCAACCTTACTACAATAAGCACTACTTGGAAATGTGGCACTGGTTTTTGAAGCTGGCATGGTGGGATTCAGGGGTGGACTGCAAGTCAGACAAATTGGGCAAACCCAGAATTTTATTTGCCTCCTGAAGTGGCCCGCTCTTTTCAAGAGCCCAATTAGGCTGCTTTTTTCCAATTTTAGAATTTTGAGCCACTGTGTTCATTTTTATTGTATGTTGGACCAGTTTTTTCTTATGTGTGGGTCACTTTCTTCCAGTGAACTGTTCAGTTTTTTTCCCCAGTCTGACACTGGTAGGATACTGCGGGTCAAGCTTCTTTCTCTCTGACTAGTTTATTCTTGATATTCACCATTATCAAAGTGTAAACAATTTATGGGTTATATGTCTTGCTTCCAAAGTTCTTTCAATCAAATGCCACTGACATCCTACAAAAATGATTGACTGTTTTTTACACCATTTATATTTTTTGGAGAGTGCAATAATCTTGACAAGAAATATTGTTGAGTGCACAAATACCTTCCAAAAATATAAACAAAGTTAAAAAAATTCCATCCACCAGTCTGTACAATTCAAAAATATGATTTCCAGTCTAAGTAAATGAATTCCCTGTCAGTGCATGTCAACAAAAACACTCATCGGAAATACAAAACAATGTAACGAGACGGTATACCTAATCTATCACTCTGGGATATAATATAGTAGTCAATTCAGCCTATAGCCATCATCATGTGTTAGTCCTGAAGTCTTGTGAGACAGATCTAGTTTGTCCATGTCTGTATCTATCCCTTAATCACGTGTTTGAGGGGTCATCAAGTACAAAGGTTTAGGTCAACAAATATGATGCAGCTGGAGATTGTAACATATAAGAGTTCTGCTCCAAATCATGTCACGTTGTGCTGACGAACCCGGTAATTCGAATATCATTAGGTGCGCCTAATGATATGCGAAATGACCCAAGGCTCGGCAGCACACACATCGAGCCCTCACAATGACTGAATGTGCATGCCACTAGCTGCGCATTCAGTGAATGAGAATGCCATTGAGTTCGGTGTCATTCATTGCACAATGAATGAAGCCAAGCTGCCGTTTTATCCATATTTGCTTTATTTGCTGCTCTGGCCAAATTAACGCATGATAGGCGGGGGACCCCGAAAAGTGATTAAAAAAATGATGGAAAAAAGTACATTCTTTTTCCGGATAAAATAAACTGAGAATCGCTTTTTGTTGGCCCTTTCCTACCCTTCTCATTGGAGGTTGTGGCTGGGCACAAGGAGCACTGCGAGAAAAAGCCCTCTCACACAGAGCCAGGCCGTAAACAATTTTTAAGTGTCACCCTCTGGGCTGAGCATGTGTAACTGCGATAGCTGCAGCAATTGCACCCTTTCTAGTGATTACACCATTTCCATTACAAAAATAAGGTTTGAACTATTCCTTTTTATTACTTGGTGGCCAAATCAAAGGGAGGGGGTTGGCGTTTTATGTCGACAACAAATTAATGGTATTGCAGCCATGTCATCACCTCTGTCACATCGTAGGCGGGGACCCCGAAGGAACTTCTTTCATACCTGGCACTTATGTTTCTAGAGATTTTGTTTGTTTAAACATATCTGCTGCACGTTCTGATGCTCTTTTGCTGGGCCTATGCTGCAACGTCCCTCAGTAAGAGTAAACACGCTTTGTTTTCAGCACATACCAACGTTTGTCGTGACATTCACTGCCACCTCGCCACAGAAATATATGTTCCCATATTTAATCCCGACATTCCCCTCAATCACTTTGCTTCTTCCGGGATTACATATTTAAAAAATGTATGCCCCCTTTTTTGTTTACCTGGCCGGCCCCGAAAACACTCGCGTCCCGATCCAGCATCCTCAACTTGGGTTGCCAGAACCAGTCACACTTCATCAAATGGGCGCAGTGTTTTTAAGAAGGAAGCGCATAAGGAAAGGAGAGGTACCCTGCACTCTAAAATAAACCTAAACTGCACTCTAAAAGAAAAACGCCTCTGGCGCGTTCGGCTTTATTGCAGGGGAAGTGTTTCATTTTGAAAAGAGAATGCATCTTTGCTGTCAACATTTAAAGCCTGAAAATGGTAAACAAAATGTTTGTTTCAAGGTATGAAATGCATATTTTTTATTTGTTAGGATAAAATCAAGCGAGAAACGCTGTAGTAATTGCACCCTTTGTAGTTATTCCTTCTTGCTGTATATAAAGGTGTTTACATCATTTCCATTAGAAAATTATTATTATTAGTATTTATTTTTCTATTGCGCCGAAAACCCGCAGGCATCAGGGCGCCATCACACAAGATCCAACACTCGGCTGAGACAGCAAAGTCAAACAGTGTTTGTCTGTCTATATACTTTGCTGTAGCATCATGTTAAATAATTGCCTTAATTTTCTCTCCCCGCTGAAATTGCTATTGCCAATTACAGCTATTAAAAAAGTTGACTCCCTCCGAGGTCAGTATTTACATTTGTCGGAATTATATTTTGCCACGGCAGGCCTAAACCTGTCTTCAGCCTGCATTTGAAAGGGTGACCCTCAAGGACATGGAAATAATTGGTGCATTGGACGTAGGGAAATCCAAAGCAGGGACCATACTTTCCCTGCTTTGGAATTTCGCTTTTACTTCAATGTGAAAAAAGACCCCTGAATGAACCTTGGGGGTCTTGCCAGTTTTTTGTTAAAGAAAGAAGCAGGCCAAGCTCGGGCTGACCCCTGAGCTAGGCTCATTTCTGTTTCAACAAAAAAAACAACCATCAACATCGGGGGACTTATTTTTTCGACAGCAACACATAGAGGCAGCATACAGGCACATAGGTGCACAGTTTTACACGTGGCATATGTTGCGTGTGCCTGTGTTACACACAGTTTGGGGTGGGAAAGCGCAGCTCTTCCATTAGAACTGCATTTTCCGCTCCCGTTGCTTTGCATGCATCTTTTCGAGCTCTGCAGCGCTCAAAGGTGCATGAGCCGCGTGAACATGGAACACTCCAAATTTCATTTAATTTCATTTTAATATTTAGCAAGCTCTTAAGTCCGAGGGCATCAAAGTACAGCCAACAACAAAACCAGAGAAGGGCCAGAGGCAAGCAAATATTAAAGGATAGGGCAAAAAGTCAGTAGGTCACCATCAAGGAGTCTGGCAAGCATCCTAAGTAAAGATCTCCTTGAACAGAAGAGTCTTCAAGTTCTTTCTGAAAGAAAGGACATTGAGATTCTGGTGAAGAAAAACTGGAAGCTCATTCCACCATTTGGGTATGCAGCTGGTCAATGATTTCCCCCTGCGCGTACTCAAGAAAAGCGTGAGGTAGTTAGCAAACATTGATTGCAAGATCTAAGAGTCCTTGTGGGGGTATAGAATTTTAGCCGATTGCGCAAGTATGCTGGCGCCCTACCAAACACACAATTAAAAGAGATAAAAAGAACCGTAAACTTGACTCTTTGAATGACTGCAAGCCAGTGCAAGGATTTAAGAACAGGGGTCCTATGGTCTAACCTGGGGGTCTTGGTACTTATCCAAGCTGCCAAATTCTGGACAAGCTGGAGCCTATTCAGCTGGCCCTTAAAGACACCTGCCAACAGAGAACAGCCATAATCAATCTTAGCACCGATTAGGACCCAAGCCACTGTGGCAAATATAACACACACATTATTTACCGGTTAGTATTTCACAGTTCAAAGAATTGATGACTTTGGGCTTCTAGTACATTTCATGAGCAGTTTTTTAAAATAAATTGTACACATCTTGGTTCCAGGTCTTTTTTTCTAAAGACATTCTGCCCTACCAAAATTTATTAGATGCAATTTGGATACCTTATTTTAGCCAAACTACTAACATATCTAGTAACATATTGGTTCCATTATATTTGTGGTCTAAAAGCAAACTTGAGCTTAATAGATTTATGATTCCATTCATAACAAGTAGACAAATGAGCAATTTGGCCACAAATGTCATTCTACCAATATAAATCAGACACATAATCAGACCAAAAATAATTAGGTGAAAGTGATTCTAGATTTTGATTCTACCAAAATAATTTGATCTTTGTACTGGAACCAGACAGTTTCTGGAATTTCATTACTGGCATTATTGCTGAAGTGTAACTGCACTACTTATTCACAACACCCTTTTTCACTGTTTTGCATATAATATTGTAATAGTCTTGTATTAAATTATTACATCTCAGAACTGTGTCTCTGAATGCCACAAGGCTGTCCAAGCTATCTTTGATCTAGTGCTTTAACTCGGGTATGTGTTTAAAGGTTGTTGAGTGCCTATGTCATTGGCAGGAAAATTGTTATTGTACAGTTCTAAGTAACTCTTGTCACAGATGGTGAGTTATGTACTGGCTTTAAAAGTGGACTTGTTGTCTTATCTGCTAAAGACATAGATGGTTAAGTGACAGAATGGTTGGTGATAGAATGGTTGTTGACAGTGATCTGACTGGGTTGCAGTGGCCTATGGCTAATAACATAACAGGTTTGTGAATTGAGTATAGAGAAAAGTTAGATATTCATTGTCATACACTGAGATTTTGAGAAAGGGATTTCCAGCTCCAACCCCTTAGTTCTGGAATACAGTATGCAGCTATATGATTGCAGAGATAAATACTAGTTAACTGAAGACACAAAAACTACTAACTGAGATGCAGTATGATATGATAGCCTTATGAAATTGTATTGGTTGCTGCTATGAATTGAATGACTGTTGCACATTTAGAAATATTTTTCTGTCCTCCATATTATGACATTGTTATTACCCTAATTTTGATAGAGTAAAAAAAGTTTAAAGGCAAAATCTTCCCTCTTAACATGTTTCTTTTTATTTTCAGCACACCAATGTATTGAACCCGCCTACGTCTTCTGAAGGTAAGAAAGGTTCAAATGTAAATATACCTGGCCTCTAAACTGTTGGCTGCATCAGGTAGTCCCTTAAATCATGCACTTTTGTCTTTCAGGATTGCCACACCACTTGCCCAAGTCATCAGGCTTGGCCAGGTGGCAGTGTCATAGAGTGCTGCTTTGTAAAATGATTTGAACAAGACCACCTCTCTACATTATGAAATTCATTGAGCATAATGTATTTGGTGAATGTAATCTTGGACCTTAATTAATCAAGAAATCATACTTCTCATATGTTGCTTCACTGATGCATGGTTTCTGGGATAGATACCTGTGAATTAGGACAGGCTCTGAACTGATGTTTACTGTCTTACATGTATATCACCATTTCCTTTACTCATTTTCATGATATTACCCCAGGCCAAAGGCCAAGGACTACATCATTATTGGAGGGAAGACTGACCTTCTGAGGGGCTGAATAATGACCCAGATACACATATATTGCAGACACTATTTCATAAACGAAACCCCACTATTCACATCTATAAGTCAGTAGCCTGTATAGCATACATCAGTTCCCTTGATGTCCCATTGCTGTGCATTGCATAGTCAAGTTTGGTCTCTGGACATACAATTGACACCTTCATGCAATTTGGTGATATATGTCCTAAGTGCCAATCCATTAGAGCTGAATGGGTGTTAAGAGTCATCTGTCATGGTATTGTGTAAAAAATATGACACACATGTTAGATATTGGAAAGCATGAACTAGCATGTGACTGGGTATTAACCTATGACAACATATCCCCTCTACCGTTGAGCCACATAAATATCTTATGTGTTACATATGATAGAAAAACCCTGCTAGCAAGTGACATCAGTGAATTTGCAATACACCATATGAATGTTGACATAACAATTGTTATCACTGCA
>JAWWMG010000079.1:0-10333 GCA_035048385.1 Plethodon glutinosus
AACCCCAAATATACCCTTGAGACTATAACATAAGGTTCAAGTTTAATCATATGATGAGGTCTTTCAACTAATTTTTATCTATTCATTTATTTATCAAACATACCATGCTCTAGCCCGGAGGCATCTGAGTATCAAAATGTTTAGACATTGAGGCATGAGATTAGTTACAAACGAGATTGGTTTGTACAGTCTGTAAATTAGGACATTCTGGACAATGAGGCAGGAGATTGGTTACATATGAGATTGGTGATACAATCTATAAGTTAGGGAGATGTTGTTGGTGGTACTTAGGTGATAGAAAGTCAGTTCAAGTCTGTGGGTCTGGTATCTGGTTGGAGTTGGAGTTGGTCTCTGTTCAGGGATGAGGATTAGCTGAAGAGGGTGGTCTTGAGGGTACAGTGAAATACCCAGTATAAAGATTCTGTTCTGAGAGCACTGGGAAGAGCACTTCAATGGGAGGGGGTGATGACCTTGAAGGAAGTACCTCCTGCTCTTTTGAGGTGAAGCTTGTTATCATTGGAGGAGCGGAGGGGTCTTTTGGTGACATGTCTGTATAAAACCTTGCCACTACTCTAAAATTTAAAATGAGTCGAATTGATGTCTATATTCACAACAAAATAAGATTGCTGTAACATTGTGTATGCAGACCTCCCATAGAAATATATTGGTAGAAGTAAGCAAGCCTGAAACTAGGTAGCATGAATTTCATTTAAGTTGCATACAAGACTATCAAAAATGTAACATTGGATTTGGATCACAAAAAGATTAACATTTAAAGTCCATTGTACTTTGCACAAATGTTTCTGTAAGGAAGGCACAACATATCTCTCTCATAGCTAGCCCCAAATAGTTACCCAAACAAACACCTTTAGTAATCAGTATCAAAATCCTTGTGCAAACAGGATTCAAAGAAGAAAAATGTAAGTAGCAGAGATCCTGGTTCCTGCTTCTTCAAGTAGCAAAGGCTTTCCCTCAGCAGAGACATTTTGAGTCTACTTTTGTTCTGATAAGTGTGCATTTCATTGGTATGAGTAAAATTAGTGCAAGGTGGAAATGTAACAAATATTTTGACCATGCATCATGACATAAATCTAATAATTAATTATAAGATATGTGTATTCTGTTATAGTCCATTTAAATTTTTTAAGGCCAGTATTACTGTGTTTAGTGGCAATTTCTGAAATGCTGTTTGTGATTATGCACATTACAAGAAGTGATATTGGTATGTTACATCATCACATTGTGACACAGAGCAGGCAAATGCTACAATATTATTTATATTATTTTGGGTTCATGTGGCATTAATGGGCTTCTATGGGCATCTGTGGTTTCTTCTGTGCCTCTAAGTCTTACTTCACAGCTGAAAATGCATTCTGGTAAATACAGTGCTCTTCATTGCCCAGCTTACCCCTCAATGGTTAAAGTTTTACTGTCAGACTATTCTAGGTAGACATTTCCCCACACATATACTATGAGTTCTAGTGGCAATGATGTTAACTTATAGAATGATGACTAAAAATATTATGACAAAATACATCTTTACATTTGCATATTTTCCTAATTGATGCATGTCAGCAAATACAATTCAAAATTATATACACTTCAATTTCCTTTACTTCAATTCAACTCACCTGATATTCTGGACTTTTCAGAACTTACTATAGACTTCCTGGATCCCACTTTATTAGTTTCACATCTCATCTATCAATTTTTTTGTACATGGTTATTCAAAATACTTTTGTCTCCATTATTGAATGACTCAATATTCAGAACACACATAAACTCTTGTCAAATACATTTAAACTTTTCATCATTAAAGATATATGTTCTGTGATTCAGTTTTACTCCCATGTATATCTTATTCTATATACATTTTATTTGTCTCTAATAAAATACAAGTTTTTTACTTGATCATATATTTAATAAACTATTAAAATGCATCATTGGTTCAAATATGTGTTTATTGGTAGTGTGATCATCAATGTGCATCTGATTGATTGTATACTACAGTAGTTGATTTGCACCTATCTATATAAAGCTATTGCTGACCTGATAAAAACATATGTTGCCCTCAACTCTAATGTTTGACACCTACTTGCTATTCAACAATTTTCCATGTTAAATAACAGGCCACCCAAAGGTGTAATTTTCCATTCCCTCTAAATTGGTTAAAAAAGCAAAAACTCTAGGTTATTATATTTCATGCGAAACATTCTTTTCATATTCATAATGGTGTATTTTGCAGAATTTGTACTGATGATTTCAACACAATTAGCTGTGATGTATGTATTATACTTCTGTGTCCATTTCTAGCCTTCTAATTGTATGATTGTCCAGATTTACCAAATAATATTCAATTTATTACCACATTCTAAACAGATATATTCATTTCTTGCAGCTGGTGAGACCAAGGCTCCCACACTGAGCATCTTCCCTCCCTCCACAGAGGAGATAGATACAAACAAGGCCACATTGGTCTGTCAATCTCAGGATTTCTACCCTGCTGCTCTGGCTTGGACATGGACAGTGAATGATAAAACAATAAACACTGGAATTGACTCAACCAGACCCACCAAACAGACGGACAACAACTTGTTCATGGCAGGCAGTTTCCTCTCAATAGATGCAATAGATTGGAAAGCAAACCATGTGTACACCTGCAAGGCTACCCATGAAGGAAAGACTGTTCAAGCATCAGTGAAGCATTCGGAATGTATTTAGAACTTCCAAGAGCAGCATTGGCCCAATCCTGAGTCCAATACTAGTCACCTCTTTGTATAGATTAGTGGTGTATAATTTAGCACAATATGACAGTAATCGACCTGTAAGCCACACATAGGCAATTTCCCCACACACTCTTAGTTATTCCTACTTTTTAATTAAGGAATCAATTTGTATTTTTACATCCATTTAAGAATTTACAGTATTTGTATGTTATTACATCATACTAGTATACTAATGTAATCAATAACACATACGTGTTCAATATTTACACCTCCTGAATTCCTACTGCTGCATTTATTTACTTTTTTGTTATCAATAAACTATGTTTCTTCATCATATAATACCTATCGTGCCTCATTCTATTTCATCATTCCTTTGATAGACCGACATGTTTTCTTGATGGTTTATAAGAGTCAAAGACATGGATGTGAAGGAATCCGTAGCATTCTGAGGTTCTAATCCCATTACCAAAAAAAGAGAGATATTTGCTTGTTTCTGAAGGTACTGTGAATATTAATTAATCACCAAAGCCTTACCATTGAAAGTTTCTATAATATTTCAAGTGCTCAGTTTGTATGAGAATAGAAAGTGAACTGGAGTACGGAGAAAAATTACTCACTCTAAATTGCGCTAATCACATTATTATCAAACATTTTATCATTGTTATTCACAATGAAATAGTTAAATAAGATCCCAATTCTCAAGTAACATGCTTTCAAATCATTTTAAGCCTTTGATAGTAAGGGAAAAATCAGTTTTTCTGTTAAGTATAGGTAAGAAAATTTTGTTTTATTCAATGGAACAGGAAAACACTTGCCATTTCCTCAATTTAGCTTTCTATATAGACTAATTTGATTGACTTAGACATTGATTTAGTGATAAAGCCAGTTAGACATATCATGATGTATGAGTTACATTTAGCGTGAATTTTGTAGTCACATTTGCAAATATTTCTAAAAGAAGCCATATACAAATAAATGTACAGACAGCAACACTCTTGTGGAAAGGTGCTGTGAAATTGCACAAGATGAAATTTATTTTTAGACAGAAACAGTGGATAGAGGGAGAGCATGAATAGCACAAAGACACAAATGCATAACAATTTTTGAAATATATTCTACATCTGATGTTGAATACACAAACTTGGATACGAGGGACAATCCAGCTGAAGGTGATTTGAGCAGCAGATGAATAAGGATTATGGTAAAAAGGCGTTCTCAAGCAAACAGATTAGCCTTTAAAGTATTCATGAATAAATGAAGGGAAATCATGACCATTAGTGTCAAAGGAGAGAATTTCCAATGTTCCCAGGTCAGCTGTTTTAAGCATGAAAGAAACAGGGCATGCAGGGAACAAAAGAAAAACTCTGTTTTTGTCACGTTACCCTGCAGTGCATATGGAAGTGAATATTAAGGTGCTGATTATGAGTTTTGTGGAATTCCAATGTGTGGAACTCTGCAAAAAACCTTGCCTAAAAAGTCTGCCGAAAGCACACCTATTTCCATTTTTATTATGTGGAGTTATGAACTCTGCATGAAAAATACAGACATAGGTGTGTTTTAGGCAGATTTTAGGAGTTTTTAGGGAAACTTTAGTAGGTTTTGTGTGGAATCCCACACACAGGAACTCTTCAAAAATCATAATCAACACCTACATTTCCACAGTAGCCAAAGACAGAAGAAATTAAACAGAATTATGACCTACACAAGGAAGAATCATGTGCTGTGTTACATAAAAGAAGCATCAGGTAAGCAAAGACTGAGGTGGATAGAAACAGTATCACATTTTAAAACTTTAATAAATAGCAAGATATTCAAGTAAACTGAGGATGATGTTTAATATTAGGGCTGCATCAGTGTCAAAGACATACTGTTATGTGATGATCCATTTATTTAAAAAAGATAAATAGGTCTGACGATAGACTAAAGGCTACTCTATATTGCATGAAGAGAGAGGGAATTTGAAATGAAATATTTTGAAGAAAGGGATGATGTTATTTCAATTTGTGTGCTGTGAGTATGAACAATATTAAAGATCAATAATTGAGCAATATGAAGTTACCTCTACTTCATCTGAGAAAATAAACTACATTTCTTTTCAAATAAAATCTGTTAGAAAATCTTCAGAGACAAGACGTTTGGAGAATGACCTGCTTGGTCAGCGAGAATAGGAAGAAGAAGCGTCATATCAAAACAGAGGTATGACATTTACCTTTGTCAATGCTGAATACAGAAGAGTCTTTCATCCCCATCAAACTAATGGAGATCTAATAATATTCAAAGATATTGAGCTGGATAACTGCTAAAATTAATACTAAGATAAGGTGACATTGAGAAAAATTATGGTGTGATTTTCTGAGATCAAGAAAATGATGGAGATGAGATACAGCATGAGAAGAATATGAGATTAATAGCAAATGGGTGGTTGTGAAAGAGCAATATCTTATTTAGCCTTTAAAGATAGATCTACTGTACTGTATAGAGGAATAATATATCAAGGGGTAGCTGAAACATAACATACAGGGAGTGATGAAGAGAAGAGAGAAACAAAGAAATACTTTATTGATGAGAAGAGTGACAGTTGATGAAAAATGAGACTGCAAATTATTTAAATTATTTAGAAAGTTGGTATGAATGAATTGGAAATGTTAACTGAGAAATGTTACTTTAGTGCAGCCAAAGAGAATATCCTTTGGAAAAATATGAAGCTTAAAATAAAGTTGAGAAGACACAGATAATAGTTTAAGTAAAATACTAGGGCCATCTATATAATTCCAGTCAAATGAAATCTCTTTACTCAGTTTGATTTCTCAAGCAGCTTAGTGTAACAAACCCAAGGCAGCAAAGGATTCACCTTGCACAAATCAGTATGTGTGGTCTCAGATGCTATATACTGAATGGATAGATGTCTACCGTCTTCTTTATCAAGTTTGACACTTAAAACCTTGTACAATAGATACCATGTTGCTTTGTGTCATAATAGTCAGTTTGTTTTTCAGACCTATATTTGCAACGTGCATAGAATAGCTACTATATTTCATGGCAAACAGTACCTTATATTCAGCATATGCTTCTGAGTGAGAAGGTGAATGGGTGTAGGACTGTAGACTTTAAATGAGTTTCATGTGAGTAGGATAGTCAACATTGTTGCAGAAGCTACCATCTAAAAATAAAAGATTTTAGTATATGGTAAATATGTTCATGTTTATAGTGTGTTAGACATTAGAAAACAGAGATGCCTTTTCTATTTTTCTGTCATTGCTGCGCAGTACTATGCGTCATACAGCTGATCTGCATTTAAATATGATGGTTTTTGTTTAGCTGAAAGGACTTTTTGAAAATCATAATTGAAAACAGTGATTGGTACTCTGCCAGTATAAAGCCATTACATTTATTGTGAATCTTGACATCTTGAAGATCATGTGAAATCTACTGGGCAAAGAGTTCATACCCGATAATTAAAAGTATATGTTGGAGGTAAGTGTATACCCTACCTCTAAATTGCACACTGCACCATGTATAATATTGACCACTCAAGGAATGCTTATGCTAATTATACCTATAGATGACAGCACTAAATTTGGAAAATACCTTCATTCTCTTCAGCAGTATTTTCTACTCAACAGAGAACAAAATTTTCTGTAAAATATTTTTTACATGAACTTGCAGTGTAAGGTCAATGTCTAACAAACGCAATTCAGTTGCAGTGAAAAAGTTGTGTGTTTGTGTGAAATCTATTGTGTTGTGGGAGGAAATCATGCTTGAATCAACATAATCCTAAACCAGGAATTATGTTTTTGATCATATCATTTACTATTTAAGATGAGGGGCAAGGAAAAAAATATTTATTGCCATAATGCATACTTTACAACTTTCTAAATAGTGATAATATTCTGCAACACCAAGAAAGGTCTGAACCAATAGTTCTTTGAGTCACTGAAAACATGCTAAAAAGTTAGGTCTTTAGCTCCTGATCCTGCAGATAGAAACTGTCTCATTCATTTCAATAACTCACAACTGTATTCATATTCTATCTTTGCAGTGACACTCTGATGCCAAAGTCCACTAATTTACCACTTTATGCTGTGAAGTGCAAGAAATCCTTCAAAGAAATCCTTCTGAACTTCTGCACCAGATAAATGTCATCGAAAATTAAATGTTTTTGTTTCATTTGACGTCCTGGCTTGTGAAATGACATGGAGATGGTTTTTGTACAGCCTTGTATCATGGTGGTGGATCTTTGGTCCAGGTACCCAGCTGAACGTCCTTTGTAAGTAAAATCATCATTGTCCTAATGTTATTTTAAAAAATACTCATTTTAGTTGTTGCATGGTTTGACCCTTACTATCGCTAAAATATTTAACTTTTAAGACCCAGGTGCACTTTTATGTGTAGGAAACTATTGCAAAGCATTACTTTTGGTTTAGATATTGGTATAGATTGATAGAAATCTATGTCATCATTTCCTAGTCGTTCCCACCTATTTTGTTTATTAGTGATGGCAAACATGAATTCAAAATGCTTTAGCAACAAATACTTGTGATTTTGTATGGCTGTAACTGATTTCTAAATCAAGTAATTAAAATGAGTTAGTATAAAAATGTTAAAGGTACTCCAAGTATTCATAACATGTACTGTTTAAGGAGAATTCACAATATCAATTTTGATCTTCTAGTGTGCAATAAATATGTTTAAATCCATCCATTCATCCACTGATAAAAATGTATTGGAATTTTTATCTCAGGTAATTGTCAAAATGCCTGCATTAGATTTTATTTTTGAAGGAAGTTATTATATTTTCTGAATATATATTTATTTTATTACTTCCAGTGTCTATACTTAAATTTCCAGCAGCCCAAAGCTTTAACTGTGTGCACAAATTGTCAGCTTCAGTATATTTGTGATATAGAAAATAGTGAATGGAGCATGCTAAAGCACTGACTGCTAAATATCTATCCTTCAAGCAAATAAGTTAAGACTTCTAAGTTTAGAATTACATATTTATTTGAAAAAATATTTTTTGAGAGCCTTACTGTAAATACTGATCTATTTTTTATAATTACCATCAGGTCACTAGCTTTTCTTAATTTGATAAAAATTATCTACTGCTCTAAGGGTTCAAATTCAGTAAAGACTGCACCAAATCAGCTGTTATTTGGTGAGATTGTAACAGATGCTAGAACATTCACTCCGAGCAATAACAGTGATATTCAGTTTGTCAAATGTATTCTTATGAAAAGTTTAAAAATCTGATACATCTCTGGCCAGCTAGCTTCTAGAAGATATTCAGCACTACACTTTTTTGAGATTTCAGTGGTTTTATGAGAAATATTACAATTGCATTCAATAATAAATATATGGTAGATCTAAGTCTAAACCCTACACATGTTTCCATCTATGACATTTACCCATTCATGTAGAAAATATATAGAGGGCCTGAATTTGTGGTAGCTACCATCAATCTGAGGGGAGCTTCATCAAAAATTCATTGTGCGGTCCTCACTGCTTTGCCCAAGGGATGGTTTATGTATAGCATTATATCACTGTGAGTTCAGCTTCGGTGGTGGAACCCAGCTTAATGTCCTATGTAAGTACACAAATAAACTCAATTACTACTTAAATAGTTTTATTTTTATACTAATTTGTTTTTTCAACAGTTTCTTCCTCTAATTATCATGACATCTGAAACAGTTCATAGTGTTCTGAAATGAAATTCTGATCAGCATATCACAAACGGGGATGATACAACATTCAATTATAATCTTTGCATATTGTTCTAAAGTATTTTAAATTGATATTTTCATTTTTTCAATTGAAAATAATCAATATCCTACATTCTTAAGTATTTCGTCATATGGATATCATTTATCCCCCTGTATTCACTGTAGATAATTTTCCTGAAATCATTTTAAAGGTCATATATTTTTTCTTCTGCATAACTTGCATTGATTGCAATGGAAGGTTCACAGACAAGATAAGACCTTTGAAACTCTTTTGTGTATATTGCCTAATTCTCCCAATGTCAGTCTAAAAGCACAGATCTCTATTATCAGGTTGATGGAAAAATAGCCATCTTTCATTTTGCTATAGTTTCTATCTACTTTGTACATGGCAGGGTTTGTGTAAGGCCTTGTGGCATTGTGGGTATATCTTTGGTGATGGAACCCAGCTTAATGTCAATAGTAAGTACCAAAGTTAATTTTATGAACTTAATCTTTGTTATGTTTTTTACTTTTTAAATGTATTTTATGTTAGCCATCCAATTGCACTGATATGAATTTGATTCTTTTATGTGTTATTGTAGGTTTTGAATGGAATACTTACATGTACTTTGCATACAAACTATGGGATGATTTTAGCCTTTTTGTTACTTTACCAATTATGTGTGTTCCCAAAATGTGTATATATATTCCACCAAATACCATTTTACGACGAAAAAATAAAATATGATACATGCGTACATATACACACTCACATATTGTATTTTACTTCATATTATGAATAAGTATACATTTATAAATAAAATTATGTTAACTAGTTGTTATTCTGAGTGCATTATGTCAGACCAGTTTTAAAATCTCTTTACAAAACTATGCTTACATGGGTGCTAATTATAAATCTTTAAGTGTGGTATCTAAATTGTAGTACATTTAGAGTCCCTTGAAAGGAAATCTGACTTGAATTTTACACTGTTCACAAAGAAAACAGTACCATAAAAACTTTAATCCGGGCATATTTGTTGTAAAGCATTGCCATCACAATGTTGTTTAAACACTGTGAAATATGTCTGCATTGACAAACACTTTTCAGCTAATTTATTAATCTTTAACTATACACGAATTTAATAGCAGGCTAATTTTTCAATACAATATAAAAATGTATTTAGTGGCAGAGATTGTGGTAGGATTTTAATACATTGTAAAGTATTTAAGCTACGCTAGAGTTTACATTTAGAATGAATATTTTTGGAGTAACTGTGAATTCATCAAAAGATAAAGTAGTGTAGTCTGTTCTGGTACATGGTACATAATGTACTAGGAAGCCAGAAGTCTTAATTCAGAAACATAATCTTTGCCATTCATGACCCCAAGTCATTGTCCAATAAACACCATTGAATTGTGCAGTAGCTAAATTTGCTTTGCAAATAATTTCATCTGCTTTGTCCATGAAGTCATTCAGATTGTATTAAATATTTAAAATTATTTATATTTCAAAATTGATAATAACATTATATAAACATGTTATGTTTGAAGTGATTTGGATAAAGATTATGGATAAAGAGCAAGTGGAATTTTCACATAACATTGCTAATTTCACTGCTACTAAACATGACACATTAATTCATTAAATCAAGAATTAATGAATGAAAATTGAATTGTTCAGGTTTTATGTTAGTATGAGCATGTTCTCCTAGAATTCAATTCTTGGATATCTCCTTTGACTGACAGTCCCACCAGCTAAGTCATCATGAACAGAGTCTCAGATTAAAATCTCTGTAAAATTATGTTTACCCATCAAAATTGTTGCCAGGAAAACCCCAAATATACCCTTGAGACTATAACATAAGGTTCAAGTTTAATCATATGATGAGGTCTTTCAACTAATTTTTA
>JAWWMG010000080.1:0-10283 GCA_035048385.1 Plethodon glutinosus
GCCCCCCCTCCACACCCCCAGGGGGGTAGTGGCAGGGGCACTAGATGAAAATACTCTGTCTGTCCTAGTCATAAGAACATAAAGGTGTGGACTAAAGCTTGCTCTTAAATGCTGATATTTCAGAAATAGTAAGGAGACAAAGGCACTCATACCACCTAGTGCCGTTCACTTCTAGGCCCAGGCATGGCCAAGATCGCCTGCGTGGAGAGACTTCACATGCGCCAGCTCTGGACACTGACGGATGCGCATCTTAAACCACTCATATCCTCTGTGTAGGGCTGGTCCTTTTCATAAGTGTACCATTCCTGGGTGATTGGGGAGGTAGGCCCCGTGGATAGGATAATGCGGCAGTGGTGACCGAGCGATGAGGAGCGGAAACAATCAGGGTCCATGGCAACCGGACAACCACTTTGACGCGAACACATTGCGTAAACACTTAAAAACATTGCTGCTGCATCATGGTCAAGGGGACCCACTTCCAAAAGGCGGCCTAGCCTTCCCAATCTTCAATGGAACCGAGGGAATACTGCTCGGGAGGCAAATGATGCTAAGAAGATACACAAATAGGAGCTGTAATGCCAGTATTAGCTACAATAATAATAACGAAATGTATTGCTGGTCTTAGAGCACTGCAACAGGGGTACCACGAGGAGCCGACATGCAGGGCAGAAACCAGTGTACATACGGGACTTCAGTAGATAGACTAACGCACTGGCAGCAGGCAGGCGACAAGATAGGGGCCACAGTCAGGACAACGCAACATTTTGCGTGACCGCTTCGCACGCTTTGACAGAATGCCATGGTATTTAGTGTTGATCGCCATGTAGCCTAATTGTGTCCCGCATCTTTCGATTTATTATTTATTATTTATTATTATTCAATTATTTAACGTGCCCTACGCGAGGTAAGCGCTTATTTAATTGAAACCCACACATTTAAGTCCAGAAAATGTTCTGCAACAACCTCATTAACAGAGTTACCAGGGGGTCAAGAAGCCACATATTAAAATCCCCAAACTGTACATTCTGGTGCTCCATAAAAATATCATACAAGAACCGAAATACGTTGGATAACAAATCTTTTAGCTTTAAGGGGTTCAAATAATCAAAATGTCAGCACTAAAAGGAAAATTACTGAGGTCTGGAGTTTTAAGCTTGCAGCAATTGCACTATCATAGCCCATCCAAGTTTTTACATGGGTCCAATTCAGAGTAATAGAAAATAAGAGTCCAATTAAGGCACTTGTGGATTTTTCTAGCACAAAGAGAAAATGGCGAAGAAGTCATCTACATTCATTTCCCTACACAACCATGATTCCTGGATAAAAGGGGTATGCATTTTCTTACACAGCTGAACCCCTTAATCCCTAGCCCAGTACAATTTCATGTACACAATTTCAACAATGTTGACACAGAATTCATGTAATCCCAAAGTGGCATCATAGGGGAGCATGGGTTGTTCATATCACCTAGTCAATAACTGCCCGCCCCTGATGTGCAGCTTTCCCAGCATTGCGTATTAAAACCCAAATTTGATATGCGTGCCTCAGCTCGAGTGCCCTGGAACACAAAATTGAGATGGCTGAGGTACGTTCGTTAAACACTGCTTTTCTTGCCAGAAAATCCATTCTTAAGTCGACAATTATTTTTGGCATACAACTTGATTAGCAACGTCATAATCAACTTGTACGCCAAAATACATAAAAACAGCAGCATTGTCTACTATCTCACAGCACATTGGCTCTATAAAAGTTAATGTAGCTTCGGTATAATGGCTCCTTGCGTCATCTATGAAGAAAACCCCAACCAAGGCACGAGTGGTTATATTAGCCAAAATAGTATCTCTTGCACAGAGACAAAAGAAAGCATGCAGAGTGATTTATATGAACCACCTTTGCGTTCTCATTTGTTACAGGGTACGCCGGAATTCAACTGAATTGATCTAATGGTGTTACCTGCCTTGACCATTGGAGCCCGCCTCTGGGCAGAAAGGAAAACCGAGGGCAAAGAACCCCGAAAGAGGACAGCCTCCCAAGAGAGAAGTGAGGAACCCGAACAAGGTGACTTAACAACACAATCATCAGCAAAGCACATCACAGGGTCTCCTTCTCGGAGTGTTTGCAGAAAGGTTGCTCACGACCCTCCAACTGAAGTAGAGGGCCCTTTGCGTTCTGCGCAGAGATGGAACTGGACTTCAATAACTTACTCTCCCAGCTGCCCCCCTCTGCTCTGTCCAGGAAAAGGGCAGTCAGATGGGGACATCTTGGGGGGGGGGACCTTCGGGGCACGGACACGACCACAACAACAGCCCCTTACGGATCCCGTCCAAACACTCCTTAAAACAATAGTGCAGAAAGAAAAGAAAGAAGGAAACAGGAACAGGAGGTATTTTTAAAGGAATGACCCCTTACAGGTTAGGCAAAAGCAAAAGGAAGTCTCCAAGAACAAGAGAGAACAATGAGAGCAAATCAGGACAGAGGACCCACACACCAGACTTGCAAGGCGAGGAAAGAGGAGGAAGCCAAGGCAGGAAACAGAAAATCCAGGACTTACTTGAGCCCAAAACAACGGGAACCCCCCCGGGGGAAAGTCTCAACCTCCTCAGGGGAAACCTCCCTCGGTGGTTCAGAAAACTTCAGGGTGTACTGGCGCTCCCTCCAAGGGACGCGCCTGGACACTGTTGGGAGGAACACGGGAGCAGGTCCAATGCAGACCCCTGGCGGAGGGGCCGGAAAGCCACCTCAACTGCCCGGTCAGCGGACACTTGCACCAAGTCCTCTCCCCTAGAACGGGTGGACAGGAAAGGGAAAGCAGACCTGGGGTCAGGAACCCACCGAGGAGCAAGCGGAGGACACCGGTCAGAATGCTGACCCGGGCGTCCAACACCCCCCCTCCGCGTGGGGAGCACCGATCAGGAATCTGACCAGGGTGCGCAGGACAAGACAGAAAGTCGGTCTCTTTCGGGAAAACTGGGGCTAAGTTCTGGCCTTCCTACCGGGTGAACAGAACAAGTGGGGCGAGGGCTGGAATCAAGGGAAAAAACAGGAAAGCGGTCTGGGAGGTTCTTTCTTGAAAACGAACAGTCCTTTTTTATGGAAAACAGGTTTGTGCTCCTTGAACTTGAAAATGACAAAAGGTTTGCAGGGTAGCCGCTTCTTTCTGGTAACTGTGAGAAGAGTAGCCAACCGAATCCTTGATGTTGGGTTTTGGACTTGGAAAGAGAGGAGAGAGGGGATCGCTAATTCTCAATGCTGTGCCTATAACAAGGAAATGTTCTGCAGCGTAGGCGCGTTTCTTTATATCCAGCTCAGGGGCTGGAATGGAAAATGTCTCTGTGTTTCAGAGAGGCTGCCTGGGGGCCTGGAAAACGGGAGGGCGCAGCGTGAAAAATGGTGACAGAATCACGCCTGCTGCTCCTTTGAACACACTGCCTCCCCCGGCGAGGAGTAATTAGAGAAACACCTGGCCGCTTAGGTTTTGCACGGCCAAAACACCCCTCATGCGCTCCTCCCTGCAGAGGGAGAAAGATTAGCTTTAGGCACACTTCAACCCGCTTGGAAAGTCTTTACTTGCACGGCCGAAATTCCCCTCACACGCTCCTCCCTGCAGAGGGAGACAGATTAGCTTAGGCACACTTCAACCCACTTGGAAAGTCTTTACCAAAGACGGCTTGCAGCTGACTGGGACACAAAAGGAAAAACGCGACAGCTGCCGAGAGAGTCTTTAACCCAGGCTGCGTGCGGCTGACAGAAACAACAAAAGGGAAAAAACACGAGTGCTGCTGCGTGCAGCAACCAAGGATAAAGTAAGTCTTTTAAACGGACAATCCTCGAGTAGTTTTTGGGCGAGGACTGGCTCTTCTGAACATCGACAGATTGAGGACCTTTAAGGGTCGGGAGACAAACTTGCGTGACTCGTTCCCCTGGGCGCGGCTCTCTCCTGATGCAGCTTCTCGGTCTGAGTTCTTGGCAGGCCTGAATGGTCTGGCGATAACTCAATGTTTGAGCTCGGAAGGCCGGGCTGAATCCTGCTAAATAGGTGACTCCCTTTCGCTCCACCTGATACTGGGAGGGCCGTCGGCAGTCCGCCCCTCTCCCTGCAGGTGCTGACTTCACTTCCCCTCCCTCTTGAAGAGTACTGAGTTGGACGGTAGGGAAAGACGGAACCCACGGCCCCAGTGGTTGTTTGAAGTATTGCACGCATCGACACTTTGTCTTTTTCTGATGTCTTTTCTCTGGACAAGCCACTGGTTTCTCCGGCTGGACTTCCCACATCAGAACAGAGCCTATGCCTACCTGCCGCCCCTCATCCAGGGGGGGAGGTAAGTTGTGGGCGAGCACGGGCCTCGCCGGATCCTTGCCGGGTTTAACAACGTTCTGAGCTGGCCACGCTCTCCTTGACTGGGCAGTCCTTGGGGGTTTTTCACCAGCTTGCTGGGCCTTTTGCCGACTGGCCAATAACAGCAAGATCGCCTGCCAGGACCCCTGAAGGGTGGTTTGGGGGAAGGAAAATGGGCTGGATGCTTTTGGGACCCGGGCTCCTCGCTCCAAATTGGTCTCTGCACCCGATGCCTGGGGCACGGAATAGCATAAACGTGACAAATGGCCCTACTTTCAATCGGCGTGTATTTGGAGGAATACAATCGAAATGATGGGCATGTTAACTGCAGTTTAGTCGGAATAAAAACGGTGCATTGCTGTTCCAATGATTATATGCATAGGTACGAAATGAACAGCAATCATACAAAAGTTTAGAGGTGGCTGGCTTACCAGACCAGATATTATGTTCGAAGGATAAAGAGGGGGCTGGGTTTGTAACTAACTGCACAAATTGAACGGACACTTGGAGCATTAATTAATGTAGTCCGCTGTTTTATTAAAGTGTGGCTCATAACATAATTCTTGGGAAAGTGACAGATACAACCAGCGCACTAGAGAAATTAAGTTTCAGTGGTACCACCACCACTAGAAGTGCAAAAAAACTAGTACCCCAATGAACTTCTAACTAGCACATTTTTTGTCAGACAGCTATGTTAGCAATGAAAAACCATCCCCATGCCAGATGTTTGTGTATTTGGTTTGTTCTGGTTTCTTTGTGCGTCGTTATATTGTGTTAAGTATTGGATTAAAGTGACAAACGCCTGTGGGCCTCAAGGCACACAGAATAGAGCAGGGGCGATCGCTAGCAGTCAATATATTTGAATTGAGGACAGGTAGGCGGCAGATTGGACAGGTCCCGCCCACCTGGCAGCCTCAGTCCAGGCCACTGATAGAATAATAGGATGGCGTACTGCAACTAGCGGGGAGGGTGCGTTGAGCTCAGATTACCAGCTTCAAACACTTAAGAAAAAGAGCACAACGCATAACAGCCAACAGTCAGAACAATAACAGAATTAAGAAAAACAAAGTTAAACATATGGATTCTTAATACAGGAACAGTCAAGACCCATCATGCACAATACCTTTCAATGACCATGATTCTTTGACATATGAGCTAATATTACAAATTAAATAAGGGTCATCAACACTCAACATTTTGCATAAAAGTAATCCATTAAATTCGTCTTTGTAAATTCTAAAGATTTTAAAAAGCCATTTTTTTCACAAAGGAACCAAATATCCACAACTGAAAAAGAAATGATAAATATCATCAAGTTCCATGATGCCCATGAGCCGCCCTGCCGCGGGAGTCATGTGCGCCAGGCTCCTGCATATTCATTGGGCCGCATTGAAAATGGCTGGCTGGAATGGTGGTGTGCTAGTCCTCCCCAATTTCAGGGGTGCAGAGGAAAAAAAAAATCCTCGAGTTTGTTACATATTTCATGGCAATTTTATTTCTCAAAGAAGAATGCGATTGTTCACTCCACAATCGCCGGTGAAATTATAAATGATGCCAGGAAAACGACTAATCACAGTACACATGTACAAGTTACCTGTAACCATTTGTTCACCGTCACGTGTAGAAAGTCAGTGGATAAAGTGCTCTGTGCACCCCAACCGGGAAATGGCACAAAGAAAAAAAAAACAAAAAGAGACATGGAAGGTTAAAAACATCATTTACATGCGCCAACATGTTTCAGTTGCTGCTCAACTGATTTCTGTAATAGCATTAGGGCGACCTGCCCTAATGCTATCCCCCGGATTCATGAGTGGTAGGAATGCACCTTCCCAGAGGCATCTCTGCAGAATCGCTGCAGGAAGGCGCATCCCTGCTCGCTGGCACAATTCACCAAAAGGCAGATGCACAGAACCGTGCATGTATGGCGGCGCACTATGCAGGTCAAGGCATGCGGCGGCGCAGAGCCATGATGCCGCATCACTGTGGACACCATTTTGGGGCACCAGTGTAAATGCGCAATGCAGCTCAATAGACCGACCCGGCCACGGCATGAACAGTAATGGGGTGACTGCAGAATAGCTCTGTCGGGTACCACCCGTAGCAAATTAAGGCTAACTCAGCACTTAGAACCTCATGTTAACAGTGCCTCTCTGCCCCCTTAAGGTCCCACTTCCGGGAGCATGGGCATAGAACCCACCACAACAGTAGTGGCAAAAAGTACAGCCCCATGAAGGGCTTTTAAGGCCCAAAACCCACTATTACCAGTTGTAACTTGGATTCGGGTTGCTGTCTAGGGTGCAGCTATCAGTACTGTATTTGTGCACGAGACAAACCTGGTTGGAGTGGGTTTAAATAGGATTGGGCAAATGTGTGCGGACGAGCTTGGTTCTTTGTGAATCTGTGATGGTCACTTTTTTTAGCGCCTCTGTTGCCATTCCCCTTGCATGTGTAATTTTGCGCAGCTCCTGTTGCTCCGCTCAGATAGGGCTCCCCTTCCTGTCTGAACAGGTTACATGTTACAGGTTATATGCTTGTATAGCGCCAAAAGCCTGTGGGCATCTAGGCGAGTAAAACAATAATAATGTTGTGTTGAGTGGGGTCCAGGTGCAGTTATATCAGTGTGGTATTTACCCTTTCTCTAGTTTATTAAACTATTTATTATACGGGTGCGAGGCATCTATGTGTGGATTGCAGGGTAGGAGGCCTTAACTGAATTATCATACATAACCCATACCTCACTCAGATCCCCCCCTTACATGTCTCAATGTACGAGGGCCCCCACTTTGGGGGTGAGGACCGTGCAGGCTTTACAGGCTTAGCCAACTTGCCACGACTTGGCCCTCTGGCCGCCGTACCCCGCCCCCCTACTCCTGCCGGCTACATGGAGTCAGACGTGTTTTAACCAGCGGTGCTAAATTGTTAGCCGGATGGGCAGTATGTGAATGCGCAGCCCAGTGTTGAGTTGGAGCGTCAAGGCAGGGGAGTCAATCTACCACTATACCAAATGTACAAACAAACGCAAACTTAGGCGATTAGGGTACAAATTACAGTATGGAAAAAATTTAAAGTGCAGCAGGGGCAGTTAGATTGGTTACAAGGCGTGAGGATCAGCACCCCATACCACCTGGTGCCGATTACCTCACGCTTACCTTACGTACATGCACTTTAGACCCGATTCACAAAAGAGTTACATTTGTGTATACGTTTGCTTTTTCACTTTGGAGTTAATGGGAGGCAGCAAAAGTATACACAAGCGTAACTATTTTGTGAATCGGGCCTGTGCTTTACAGCTCCATTTAATGTGCAATGTTGCCAGTGAACCCTTAATAGTCACTGTTGATGCAAATTTACGATAAAGGAAAATGTGACATCCATCGCTCTCTGCCCCTTCTCCACCTCCTGCCAAACTTCTTTAATTTCCGAGACAAAAGATACTTTAGTATTTTTAAAATCTAACTTAAGCAAACAGAACGTGGTGCAGCTGTGATTTATGTGCACAAACTGCGAGCTGCCACCGCCCTTTTGTGTGCAGAACAGGGACTTAATATTTCATGCACGTGAAGCGATGAGTTAATAATTGGACCTGTGGCTAGTTACCACAATAAAAGGTGTGCATCTTTTTTTCCATAGCATAACAAAGTCAGACCTGCATACAAATAAAATATTGCATGAACACCGGATCAAGAAAATGTGGGAACACACACTGGCACCTCAAAAACGCTACATTAACCGTGGTCCAGGTGGTTGTGCTTCAATTAGTTTTGTCTGGAATTGTGTGTGTCGTGGGCTGGGCACTACTAGGAGTGGAAGATTCATTAGAACGAAAGGGCTTCTGCATAATGAATAAAAAATTGCTCTAATGCCCCCATGGGAGTCTTAGGAGAAGTGGGGGGCAGAAGGGGCTAAAGCCCAGAGTATCCTGGCAATAGCCCTGAATGAAAGTAATGGACATTGCCCTCTACACTGCTGTAATCTTAATGGCACACAAACAGGAGTAATAACAATGCTTTTGAACTTTACTTTACTCCTGACACATTGAGCTGTAGCCCCGGGTGTCTTGGAAACATTAAAACGCCCGCTGAATACCCCCATAAGCTGCAGGACCCAGGCAATATACCTCTCAGCGAGCATAAGCTAGGTACAGTATGTATGAACTCAGAGGGAAACACAGATCACCATTCTAATGGGGTCTAATGAGCTTTCAATGAATGGAATGTTTATGTAGTGCAATTTTATTAGCTGTTCATTTTATAGCTGTGGACTGACCCTGTCTCAAGTCTCTGTCATAGAGGGCTTGGCGTTTCACTGGGAGGACCACCACCCCCTCACAGTACACTCCAAGTTCCGGTGCCAAACCCGCCGCCGCGCGGACATTTTGTGGAAACGCAGCTGGTATTTAAATAAGTTTGAAAGCTTTGCCTGCTACCTGCTGAGATTCTCTGAAATGAAAAATCTGCTCTTAGGAACCCATGGACTCTCAGCGGCCCCTCGCGCTGCCTGCACAAAGATAGCATTTGAAAGTCAACCCATTTAAAAGATGTGTTTTATGCGTTCTGAATGGCTATCGATTGTTTTGTGAGAGGCAGTCAGCAAGAGGAAGAACTTTTAGCACATATTTGCCAATGTGGAAGCAGAAGTCTTCAGGATAGAGGTGATGGAGGAGGCACCGAGACACAAGCATACACATTATTATTACACACACACACGTAACTGTTGCATGCACTCGATCCGCGGTTAGTTAGGATTTCATCATCAAACAAGTACAATTATTCACTGGTCTGGCTTACCACAAAGCGCATTGTTATTAACTTAACAGGGAGCTGCTCACTGTCTTTTTACCTTTTCGGGTTGGGCAATGCACGCACAGCGCCCAACTCTGAATAGTAATGATGCTGCTTGCTTACCTGGTAGATAGCGGCTTGATGATCATAGCGTGTACATCCTAGCCCTGCTCCCGTTTGCTCGCCCTCTTGCTGAGGGGGCTGTTTGCAGTCTGTCTCCTCCTTACCTTCTGGGGTGTCTTCGCTCCCCTGCGTGTGTGTTTGTATTGCTCTGGGGTGCCTGTCTGCCTGCCGGTGCGACGCTGCAATAATTCACCAAACATAGAAAACGGACTGGCGGGGCAGCCCGGCTGCCATTATGAAATGGACAAGCATCAGTAGTAAATGCGCAGCATAAAACGGAAAAGATCAAACAAGGGAAAACTGCCCCACTAAAACAGCATATGTAGCACATATATATAATAAAATACAAAAAACTAGCAGTCCACATGAAAAAAAGAAAAAATCGAATAAATAAAAAAATAAACAGCAAACTGAAAATATAACAGCGCTCAAACAATAAATATCAGAGAAATCGCAAATAAGAAATAAAAAAGAATCGCAGTGTCAAAGTAGAGCGGCTAGATACAATATAAACAGAACAGAGACGAGTAGCACCAAACTTCAAAAGACATAACACAGAACCATAAAGCAAATAAGGCAGTTGGCCCCGAGCTGCCGAGGGCCGCGTGCAGTCTCGAGCTACAGGCCACGCCCCTAAACACGTTCGTGCCTATGCTTATAATGGGGCCAGAACGAGGTGTATAACTCTATAAATACACCTCAGACTGGCCCCAAATTTATGTGGCAAGGTCGCCTGGGTGCCCCCTCACTACCACTTCAATCCGTTTTCATTTTGCTGCTCTTGAACTGGAGTTATGGCATTTTCTGCCAGGACACACTGCAGACCCAAGGCATATCTACCGTGGGTCCGCATGGGAGGAATACAAGATGGCGGATTTCAGACCTGAATGCTGCAATCTGATTGGAAGGAAAGATTTTTATGTTAATGAAGCAAAAAACACACATTTTGCTTAATAGTTTAAAAACTAAAATAGCTCATTCAACCACACATAGAAAAGGCACTTCCCTGGAACAATACCTCTCTTTTAAGACCAAAATGAAGT
>JAWWMG010000081.1:0-10259 GCA_035048385.1 Plethodon glutinosus
GACACCAACCTGTGCGCCATCCACGCCAAGAGGGTGACCATCATGCCCAAGGACATCCAGCTGGCTCGTCGCATCCGGGGCGAGAGGGCTTAAAGGGCTCACGACCACCACCACCACCACCACCGCTGCAGCAGCGGCATTAACCACAAAGGCTCTTTTAAGAGCCACCACTTTCTCACAGTAGAGCTTTTCGTGCGTGCCTTCTCTTCACTGCACTCGCCCCCCTTTCCCCTATACGCTGCTCTGCCCCATGCTCGCTGCACATGCCACTGTTGTTCGTTTGCCGCCGCGTGAGTACACAAAACATCACAATAGTCGTGCTCGTGCGGCACTAATGTCTTCCACCTCAACCCCGCCACTTACACGCTGCTCTGCACCCAGGCGCTTTGAGCGTTTGCCACATGATACCCTGTCGGCCACCTTTCCCTTCTGCACGTTGCAGGCGCGTCACAATGACACTCTCGAGTCTGGAGCGCCGCAGACATGATGCGGGCGGAGTACAAAGGAGAGGGAACCCCACAATCAACGCAGTAGGAGCTAACGGGTAAGCATTTTACTCCTGCACTCTAAACTTGGGAGTCGGCTTTGTCCGCCCATAAAGGGGGCTCATGCGCCTGATAAGCATTTCATTTCAAAAGACGCAGGTACAGCTCTCATGGGGAGAAGGTGGGTGGCTCTTAAAAGAGCCTTTGTGTTTAGAGGAGTGGGCGCGCGGGGCTCACTTGGCGCTGGTGTACTTGGTGACGGCCTTGGTGCCCTCGGACACGGCGTGCTTAGCCAGCTCTCCGGGCAGCAGCAGGCGCACGGCGGTCTGGATCTCCCGGGAGGTGATGGTCCTGCGCTTGTTGTAGTGGGCCAGGCGGGAGGCTTCCCCGGCGATGCGCTCAAAGATGTCGTTCACGAACGAGTTCATGATGCCCATGGCCTTGGAGGAGATGCCGGTGTCGGGGTGCACCTGCTTCATCACTTTGTAAATGTAGATGGCGTAGCTCTCCTTGCGGCTCCTCTTGCGCTTCTTGCCATCCTTCTTGGGAGGCTTGGAGAGAGCTTTCTTGGAGCCCTTCTTGGGTGCAGGAGCGGACTTGGCTGGCTCAGGTGCCATGGCGGCAGAGTGTGCTGCTGTCGACTGGATCACAAAGAAGTAACTAAAAATTACGGGAGGCGCCGCATGTATATAAAGGCTCAGACTGTAAATCGCACTGGGGGCTCTTGTGGCCTGCTGATTGGTCTCTGCGCTCAGCTGCTGCCCCGCCGTCCTCCCTCCCCGTGAGCGAGCGCACACCCCCCTCCTCCCAGGGCTCTGATTGGTGCTCCCACACCCGCTGTTTCTCCCCCCTCACAGCGTTGTGACGCCAGGCCTAGCCGTCGTCCAATCAGACGGGTCCCTAGTCTTTATATGACCATCTGCGCCTGCTGGGCGCTTTTAATTTCATTCTTTTTTTCTCGTTGGGTGGAAGCTAGAGTTTTTACACGTCGCCATGTCTGGACGCGGAAAGCAAGGAGGCAAAGCCCGCGCTAAGGCCAAGACCCGCTCTTCCAGGGCAGGCCTGCAGTTCCCCGTCGGCAGAGTGCACAGACTGCTCCGCAAGGGCAGCTATGCAGAGCGGGTGGGCGCAGGCGCCCCTGTCTACTTGGCAGCCGTGCTGGAGTACCTGACGGCTGAAATTCTCGAGTTGGCTGGCAACGCCGCCCGGGACAACAAGAAGACCCGCATCATCCCCAGGCACTTGCAGCTCGCCATCCGCAACGACGAGGAGCTGAACAAGCTCCTAGGCAAGGTCACCATCGCCCAGGGAGGCGTCCTGCCCAACATCCAAGCCGTGCTGCTGCCCAAGAAGACCGAGAGCCATAAGGCACCGGGCAAGGGCAGCAAGTAAGCCACTTCTGAGTGCCAGCGCGGCACCGCCACATCAAACACAAAGGCTCTTTTCAGAGCCACCCAATCCTTCCCGCAAAGAGCTCGTTTCTGCACACATGAACTGACTTGTATGCGCCACGAGGCGCCTATTCACCCGCACCGCGAGGCATTGGACTCCTGGAAACGTTAACCGCCCGTAGCGCATACATGCTGCTTCTGGGCGCTGCACTACATGCGGCTCATTTGTGAGTGGGTGGGAGATAGGGGACGGCGTGCCAAGGGCCTTTGAAACGTGCACCATAACTCGCTCGGCTGCTCCGTTAAAACCGGGCAGTACACAAAGGAGAGCGGGGACAGAGCCGAAACAAAAGGCGCTCTGCCCAATAGTCCAAGCTGCAGCTTTTATTGTCTGTGGAAATGTTTATAGGGATGGACGTTCTTTGTTTGCCCCGCGTTTCAAAAAAATAAAAAGGGCGCCAGAATCTCCATTTCTTTTTTTTTTTGTGCGCGCCATAAAGAGCACCGTTGGCAAAGGGGATTGGCCTCTAGTTTAAACAGCTAGCGAATCAAGCTCAGACCTCCAATTAATTTCGCACTCCTGTAAGGGGCGCAGCCCCTTACAGGAGCACACGGCCACGCCCCCAGCTTTCCCTCCAGTCCACCAACCCCACGGCAGAGCATATAAGCAGCGCCACACCGGCACCGCCTCATTCGCTACAGACTGAGAGACTCGCCACGCTCGAGGAGACGGAGACTGCTGACCATGTCTGGACGCGGCAAAGGAGGTAAAGGACTCGGCAAGGGCGGCGCCAAGAGGCACCGCAAGGTGCTCCGGGATAACATCCAGGGCATCACAAAGCCTGCCATCCGCCGCCTGGCTCGCCGTGGTGGAGTCAAGCGCATTTCCGGTCTCATCTACGAGGAGACCCGTGGGGTGCTCAAGGTCTTCCTGGAGAACGTCATCCGGGACGCCGTCACCTATACCGAGCACGCCAAGCGCAAGACCGTCACAGCCATGGACGTCGTCTATGCGCTGAAACGCCAGGGTCGCACCCTCTACGGATTCGGAGGTTAAGCGCCGCCGCTGCTGCAGCACCACCCGCCAAACTAAACACAAAGGCTCTTTTAAGAGCCACCCACTCCTTCAGTACATGAGCTGTGCCCGCTTCTCATTCGTTCCTTCATGTATTCGTTCACATTGTACAGTGTGTTGCAGCATCAAGTGCACGCAGGTACCACCGTTACACGTGTGTTGTAGTCTTTTGCAGGTATTCGCAGGATGCAATGGTATCTCGATCATCAAGGTTTTATCAGCAGAGTAAATAAGTACAACTGCACTAAAAGACCTTCCACACCGACTGCCCTTCTTACACACACACCACTCCAGAATCCCAACCACATCACCATCAGAACTCCCATCCCTTGACCACCTACATTCCTAAAAGCCACACTAACGTACAACATAAACCTACCACATTTCTCCCCCCCCCACCCCCACCCCTTATGGAAACCTCAGAGTTAATCTACGTAAGCATAACGTGCTATATGATCCGGTGAGCTTGGCTCTTGCAAAGCGGTTGATTCCTGCACTTGTCCATTTGCAGACGATGATCCTTGATCCATCATTGTTGCTGAAGTCCCTGCCTCCATCAGAGGCAAACCTTGTGCCAAGTGTCCCTCAGATCCTCCCTCCGCCGCGCAAGTCTTGTGCCAAGTGTCTCTGTGATCCCCCACCATCTGGCATCCCATCAAACTGATCTTCCTCAATTTCTTTTTTTTTTTTTTATTGTTTTCTTTTATTTTATACAGGCACATCCACAGTTCAGAATATACTGACAACCGACATTAAATTACATACAGTACTTAAATCGGTTAACCTCCAATAGTAATACAGATCAGGAAGTGGTAGGGAATCTACAGGGAGAAACGAGGAATTATGGCAGATATAATACAGTTCCGGTTTAAAACCTATTCAGAAAACATCATCTCTAGGCCACCAGCTTCTACCACGAGAGATATTTCCTCTTCTAAGCATGATTTCTAATTCTATCTTACTGGTGTTAAGAACAATCTGCTTTATTTGATGTAACATAGAGGGGTTGGGGTTGGGTTCTTCCAGCACTTTGCTATCTCTATCCTGGTAATGGTAAAAACTTTGAAACAATACCAGTCAATAGGTGCACCAAAGCTAGGGCCAAACAACATTTCCTTTTCAGAGTATGCCCTGTCTGTAGAAGCAATCTGATTTAACCTTTCTATGATTCCAGACCAAATATCCACTAGCTGAGGGCAGGAAATCCACATATGCGTGATACCAGCTAGGGGGTCAGCACACCTGGGACATACAAACAGATTTGGACCACTCCATTTGTTAACTCTACTAGGCGTATAGTACAAACGGGTCATTGTTTGAAAGTGGTGCCATCTATGGCGGGAGGACACAAATGCATGTTTCGCCAACTTCAAAGTATGTTGAATTTCCTGGCAAGTGACCCCTTCCCCCAATTCCTCAGACCATTTTTCTGCTAGGGGAAGCAAGGCATCAGGAAGTTCAGCTACTATACCTTGGTAATATTTCGTAATCCCTCCTTTCCCAACAATCGGTACGGTAAATAACCCCATTGAATCTTCAGAATTCTGAGAGGGGTCAAATCCTAACTGTGCTAGAGAAGCTCTCAGCTGTGATCTTCCTCAATTTCCTGTGAACAGCTACCACCAAGATTGCAACCAATTGTATCCACCTTCCAAACCTTCACCTCTGTATCCGTACATTTTGTGACACAACATAAACACCATTTCTTCCCATTCTCCACTTCTATCACATTACCAAAAATTCTTCTAACTTTTGTTGGTTTCATCCATTTACTTTCCAACTTTCCCACATGCCAAGGCTTCTTCACTCTCACCCAATCACCTACAGAAACCACATTTGAAACTGCTTTAGAACCATCCCTCAATTTTCCTTCTTCCTTCATTAACCACGCAGGTGCATACTTGGCAAAGGGTTTTCTACCCTTCGGTCTCTCAAATGGTGACACACCTGTACCGTAACTGTATTCGATAAGACCATACAAAGTCTCGCAAAGCCTTCTCCCACGGCACCCCTGATATCCTACCCCACTGCAAACACTCTTTTACCGTCCTATTAAATCTCTCCACCAAACCATTCTGGTTTGGTGAATATAACGCCGTGCACCAATGTTTCACATTATGCAAATCCAAAAACGTCTGCATTTTTCCACTAACAAACTGAACCCCATTATCAGTTACTAGAGTTCCAGGAACCCCTTCATCCAAAAAAACATCCTCCAACACATTAATAATATCTGTTTCAATACTCGTCACACCTCTCACAACTGGCCATTTACTAAAATAATCAAATAACACTACTAAATACCTCACCTTACCCAAACCAGTCCATGGCCCAGAAATATCCATAGCAACCTTCTCCCATGCCCTCTTTGGCAACCCAACCCCAACACAGTCCATCACCACACCTTTATGCGATTTATCCGCCACCGCACAATCCCTACATTCCTTCACAATACACTCAATCTCAGAATCCATCAATGGCCACCAATAATACATCCGCACCTTCCCTTTTGTAGACGTTCTCCCCGGATGCCCCTCATGTGCTAAACCAGTGATCCTCTTTCTCAAACTACAAGGTGGGTACTACCCTAGAACCACGCCACGCCTTACCTTCAACAAATGTTAATTCCAACTTGAAGCGCACATACTCTCTCACAGATTCAGGAACTACACGCCTCCAATCCTGTCCTATACACAATATCAAATCCTGCATAACCCTATCTTCTACCATTGCCTTCTCCCACATATCCTCTGTAACAGCCGTACCCGGTGAAACCTGTGCCACTATACTCCACGCCATCCGCTGTTCATCCTGAGCCACATCCACACCATCCTACGGTAGGTAACCTGGATAAGCTATCTGCCAATATATTGCATGAAGCCCTTATGTATTCCGCAACATAATTATAATTCAACAAAAACAACATCCATTTACCTATTCTCGGCGAAATGCAAGATAAATCTTTTTCTGCCGAGACATGCAACAGAGGCTTGTGATCCGTCCTTATTACAAATGGTAAAGCCCATAAGAAATACTTGAACCGTCTGACTGCCCAAAAACAACAAAGCGCCTCCCGTTCTATTGGTCGAATACCTCTGTTCACTGCCTGTTCAAGCTCTAGAAGCATATGCAATTACAATATCCTTACCATCCTGCCTTTGTGAACGCACTGCACCCAAACCATGACCACCTGCCTCCGTAGTCAAATACGTCCTACAATTTGATCTAAATTCTTTTAGAAGAGATGCCTTCGCAAGTTCCGCTTTCATTTGCACAAACTTTCATACACCTCTCATCCCACTCAAAAACTACATTCTTTTTCAGTAAGTTTCTGCGAGAAATTCTTAATACATTTTGCATGAAACTCCAACATGCCCAAATAAGAGCGCAAACGTGTTGTAAGCAACATGTGGCTCATTTAAAATCATCGTGTGCTTATGCCACTGGGCTTCTGTGGCAGACCCGTCCGTTTTTATCTCCCGCAAACAGAGCTCTTGTGGCTTCAGCCATGATCAACTCCCGGCTGGACTACTGCAATGCTCCGTTTGCCGGTACTTCAGAAGCCAATTTAAATAAGCTACATGTGATACAAAATGGAGCCGTTAGAGCTGTAGCAGATCTCCGAGCCCGGGATCATGTTACTCAGCAGAGAGAAATGTTGGGATGGCTCCCCGTCAAAAGGAGAATTAGTTTCAAACTTGCGACTTTGGCTTTCAAATGTCGCTCTGGGACGGCCCCATCCTACCTTGCGGCGCAAGTCGAACCTTTCGCTCCTATACGTGCTCTCCGTTCTTTTGATGGCTTTAGTCTGGCTCAACCTCGTTTTAAGCTGAAAAAGTTCGGAGGCACTGCCTTCCATGTCTGTGCCCCAAGAGTCTGGAACGCTCTCCCTTTGTCCCTCAGATCAATTCCTGACCTTCAAGCAGAAACTGAAGTCCCATCTACTGACCTTAAATTGTTATTTTGTTGCTGTCCTCTCTTTGCTTTGTTACCTCTGACCTGACCTTGGACCGCCCCTGGACTGATGTGCCTTTTGTTTTAACCTTTTTGTTGATTGTTCTGTTCTGTCCTCTTGTGTGCTCAGAGGCCTGCGGGCGTAGGGCATGTGAATCTAATAAATAATGATATTAATAATAATAATAATAATAATAATAATAATAATAATAATAATAATAATATACTTTGGTACCTCACACTCCACTGACTTCTTCTTAGGCATGACACCCCATTCCGTTATTTTATGCCCCAAATAATCCAACGAATCCACTCCAAATTTACATTTATCCTTTCTCAATGTAAACCCTCCATCACTCAACCTTCTCAAAACTACCCTTACCGTTCTCACATGCTCTTCCCACGTCCTTGAATACACCAAAACATTGTCTTGAAAACATACTACACCCGACACATCCCCCTACAGTCTTATCCATAACCTTCTGAAACACTGACGCAGCAGATGCCAGTCCAAATGGCATCCTTTTAAATCCCAAATGGAGACATAAATGAAGTCAAAGATTGTGATCGATCAGTTAGAGCTATTTGATGGTAGGCTGAAAGTAAATCTAAAGATGTCAAATATTTCGCACCCACCACTTCAGCCAAAAGATCTGCAATTCTTGGCAACGGATGTCTATCCACTATGATGCTCTTATTCCACATTTTCAAATTCACACATAAGCGAATTTCCCCTGTGGCCTTCCAGGCCACAGCCAGCGGCGAAATCCATTCACTCACAGATACTTCTTCTATAATCCCACACTCCATCAACCTTTGCAACTCTTTTTTTAAGTGGTTCTCTCATTCCCTGATCCAAAGGCTTACACCTCTTCGCAGCCACAGGACATACCCTAGCTTTCAATACAACGTCATGATTGTACTTCGTGGAGCAACCAATATTCCCACTAAAAACTGATGCAAATTCCTCACAAATTTCTTTCATAGATCATGAAGTTGAACCCTCTTTAATCATATACACAGGTTCTTGCCTTGAAGGATTTATCTGCATGTTAAACAGAACCACCAGATCCCAGCCCAAGAGAGCATCACCTCTTTCAACTACATGTATTTCCCACCTTATCATTCTTTCCTTAAATACCAAAGTTGCTTCCCACTTTCCTATTACATTCAGATCAGCACCACCGTACACAGTAGTCTCCATGTGCGAGCACTCCAATGATTGAGCACTCCTATGATTACACACTCCTTCCAAATTTCTTTTCGAAGACATTTCAATCTGTCAAAGTATAAGCCGACCCGGAGTCCACCATCATTTCAATTTCCACACCATCTACACTAACAATACAGCGTGGACCGTACCTTTTTCGAGAAGACACCTGTAAAGTTACCTTCTCAAAATTTTTCTTCAGCATTATGGATCTCGTTTCATCCTCACGGAGACAGTCATTTACTTCATCATGCTCACTACCATTCACAGTATTCACCACCGTTCTTTGTCTTGATTTCTCATTCATACATACCCTTGCAAAATGTCCCCATTTCTTACACTTCATACATTGTTGTTTGCGTGCAGGACATTTGTCTGACGCTGCAAAATGATCATTAGCACCACACCTAAAGCACCCAGCTTTCTTCACTGCAACATTTCTTTTAAATGATTGCCCAGTAGCTTTTTCAAATGTCGGTTTCCCAAACTTTTGCTTAATTTCATTCACTGACTTCAGTGGTCCATCAATCTCTGTCACCCCAGGTGCAGAGTCCCCTGCACCTTTGATAATGGATAATGCCTTTTGCAATGTAAGTGTCTTGACACTTAACAACTTTTCTTTCACCTTCCTATCTCTACAACATCTCACTACCTGATCCCTTATCAGACCATCCACCAGCTGCTCAAATTCACACCGTGACGCTAAGTCTCTTAAAACAGACAGATATTCAGTAATACACTCATCCTCTTTTTGTACCCTTGTGAAAAATCTCTCTCTCTCTAGGACAATATTAACAATTTTATCGAATTCAAGGGTTAACATCTGTTCTGATTGAGCATAAACATCTGCTGCATCACCTGTACCTCTCCCTATGTTAATTGATGGTAATGTACTAAAAATTCTTCCCCCTTCCTTTCCTATACAATTTAATAATATTGCTCTCTTCCTTTCACATGGAAAGGCTGACCCACCAATAGCAAGTAAGTATGAATCGAAAAACATTTTCCATTCCTTCCATGGGGTAATGGGGTGACTGGCTCACCAGCGCCTGTTCAAAATGGCATTGGTCTTTCCATGCCAAGATCTGCCATAGTTCTTGTGACGAAACTGGGTCTCTGGTAGCGCGAGACCCTTTCGCACGTGTCACAACGCGCGCAGACAGCCACTGCAGCCAGCAATTCCACGGACTCAGTGCTTCTGGCACGCTATATTCTTTACAGGGATCGTTAGCTATAATGCACAACACTCCCAAGTGCCCCCACAAATGCAGACGGAGTCTGGTGTTATGAAAATATATCTCTCTCTTTATTATAAAGATATCGCCACGCTTTATTAGAAAGTGCCAAATCAAGATTACTTATGCTTCTGTCGTTACAGTATCAAAACGTACACTTCTACTGGTTCCAAGATAGTTACACTTAACACTGACGGTTAACAAGGCAATGCTCCCAGCACCTCAAAATGCTACTGACTTGGCCGGTACCGTAGGAACGGGCTGACCCCAAAGCACTCACCGCACGCTCCGCAGAGACTGGAGAGATATCCGCTTGGCCTGGTCCCCCTGTAGCTACTGGGCCTCCCGTGGACTGTCGCCGTCCACAAGCAGAGAAGCGGGGCCCTCGTGGCCTCTTCCCCTTCGAGGCAGCACCCAGAACACGGACCTGTGTTCAGCTGAGAGTTCTGCCTGGAGAGAGAGAGTGCTGCCTACAGCAGCCTCCTATATCCTTCCTGTGGGGGTCAGCCCACAGGGAGGGGTCAACTCTGCCTCTGGCCTTTTGCTCCTCCTAGAAGGACAAAAGGCCTGGCTCAGGAATGTGGTCCTACAGGTTATTCCTGTCCAGGGGCAGTCCCCTGGGAGTGTACTCTGTTGTCCCAGCTCCACCTTGAGCCAGACAATAGCACCTCCTCCCAGATCCAAATGGCGGGAAGCTACTCTTTTGTGCTCCTCCACGAGGCAGCAACAAAAGGCGCCCTTCCCCCAGGGCATTTCCAGGCTGCCTGGCTCTTCCACACCTCTCCAGTGTCACAGGAGCACTGGGGGAGGGGTGGCACAGCACAGCCTCCGAATCCCTTTACACCAGGTCCAAGAGAGCAGCGCCAGCTTCTCCTCTGGGCCCCTGGTATCCTGCAACACGCACGTGCA
>JAWWMG010000082.1:0-10258 GCA_035048385.1 Plethodon glutinosus
AATTGATCAACATATTTGGATAATGGATCAAGAATGGATCCGACACCCAATACAATGGGGCGTCCAGGAGGGGGGATATACCCTTATGGATCTTGGGGAGTATATAGAACAAAGGCTCCCTAGGGTCTGGGTTAATAAGAAAGTCCTTCTCTTGTTTGGAGATTAATTCGGATTGGAACGCTTTGGTGATTTCCCTATCAATCAACTCTTTGAGACCTTTAGTAGGATCATTCCTTAAGGGTACATAATGCTCAATATTATGTAGTTGTCTAAGGCATTCAGTAACATAATCCGCTCGATTCATCATGACCAAAGCCCCACCCTTATCAGCTGGTTTGAGAATGATTTGTGAATTGTTTTGTAAAGATGTAACTGCAGCTGCCTGCTCCTTATTAAGGTTGCGGGGAAACCAAACATCACTCGCTTCTAAGAGACAGACCTCCTTGAGAACTGCTTGCTCAAAGGCAAGAACCTCTGGAGGACACTTGCTGATAGGAGGAGTAAAGGTAGACTTATTTCTCAGCCCTGACAGATTATCAATCTCTGGAATAGCAGGAACATAGTCCAGAAAAAAAAGTTTGAGCCTGATTTTTCGTAATAATCCTCTAAGTTCTTCTCTGTACGTAAAAGGGTTGTGCTTATTGCTGGGAACAAAGCTAAGACCAAGGTTAAGTACTTCAAGTTCCGAAGCAGATGGAGCATAGGAGGAAATGTTAACTAGCAACGAAGGAGTGTCTAAGTTTGGCCTCTCCTCACCCTGCTCCTCGTGTTGGGGGGGAAAAAGAGGGACCATGTTGGCTGCCTTCCTCTTCCTCTTCCACGCCCCCTTCTGCCACGGGGCCCTAAAAAACGAGGAGGACCCCTACCTCGTTCAGTCTCATCCCGCACTCTTTCCTCATTACTACTGTTGCTGCTATAAGAGGACTTTCTGAAATGCACTCTCCTAGTACTATTGTTTTTCCATTGTTCATAGTACTCAATCGAAACATAGGGAAAAGAGTATTCATGAGTGTAGTTCTGAATATCCTTTTTAAGCCTTTTAACCTTTTCAGATGTGAGATCTAGTTTGTATTGTTCTACCTCTTTCTCCAAAAATTTAAGTTTAAGAGCACCTTCCTCTTCACTTATCAAAGCTGAGATGTTCTGGATTTTCTCAGTAAGCTCAGCATCCACCTTAATGTGTAGTCTTCTAGCAGTCTCAATGATGAGACACACCCAATTTCTACCACAGAGGTGTGCGATGTTACTCCATTCTGTCCTGAAGAAATCGTCATCAAGGAATATTCTAGGTTCATTGCGTACAATCAACCCAATGGGAAGTGCTTTGGCCTTCAAATACTCGGCCATACATGACCCATGTAGGTCATTCCTGATTAATTGTTTATGGTCCTCTATAATCTGTAACCAATCATCCTGTGCAATGGTGGCCGGGTCAGTGAGCCCTAATCCAGGTGTAATTTTAAGAAGCTCTTCTATATATTTGTCAGTGAATCTACTCGTCTCTATCTCTGCCATAACTGCATCAATAAGTGTGTCAACAACAAGTGGGTAGTCTAATCCTAAACAAACTCCTGCAACCAAAGGCTGCTGTAACTAATACAAACTGTAAGGAGACCCGGTGCTAGAGGTTCCCTTTACCGGGAAATCAAATGCAACAAGACACTCATGGGAACCCCTACATGGAAAGCTGAGCTAAAGTAAGGCAATTTCTTAGAGCAAATATGAATGCCTAAAACGAGTAGTTTTGTTAAAACATTAACAAGTTTAATTAGAAAACATTTCACAAAATAGAACTATTAAAATCCATCATACAATGAATACATCAAGAAATGCTGTACTGTAATGAGGTTTACAACATTATACCTCATTAATGTGGGACAGAGAAATCTGTCCTCCCCAAACGTCCCTAAATATCACTTAAATCAGTGTGCAAGGTCATATTAATAATGATTTCCTTAAACAACCATGTTTAGGCACAGTGATAGGTCCATGACAGGTCGGGAAAAACAACCACGCCCGACACAGCGTGTTTCATTTCGCTAAATAGTGAGGAAGCGAAAATTCTTCAGGGGCAAGAGCCCATCCGGACAGGGGGACAATTCTCAGCATCTAAAAAATGTAAACATTGGACATCCATTCAAAATACTAAAAAGATGTATAATTAACATCTAAGATAGCTCAGCCAACTCCAACATGCTACCAATAAGTGCATGAAACAACCATACACCAAAAAGTGTGTAAGCGTTGTAATGTCAATAAGACAGCCAGGAAAGTACCACACCAAACCAGTGAGAACACACTGAAAGTGACGCTAGTTAACCCAATGAGAGTAAAGCCCAGCAACCTCAAAGAGACAGCGATATATAACGCAAACCTCTCGTGTGCGCCAAGATAAAGCAAGGCAGAATAGTTAAACAACTTACTAAGTTGTTCAGTAACGAAGTCGGTCGGGTAAAAACCTCATACTGAGCGGGGAAGTTCCTCTCAAAGCCAGAGCCTAGTGCGCCGTGCCTGAAAATTAACCAAACGCCAACGTATAAGTACAAACAAGCGTTGACCAAAAAGTATGAAAGTAATTGACTTCTTTCCCATTACTTACCAAGACACCTGTCTGCCAAACACGTACTGCGAGGTAGGCAGCCCGCCGTACCGACTACCGTGTGTGTTCCACACGAAGGAGAACTTGACGCCGTATCGAGCGTCAAGACGTCAGACGTAGCTATCCGTCTACACGGCAGCCAATTAAAAGAGCCGCAGACCAAACCAACATGCATCAGGGCGAGAGGGGACAGATAAAAGTACCAATATCGTCACATCTAAAAGTGTAACAATCTCACCAATGCAAGCCAAAGATAATGATCATAACCATAATAACTACCACAAAGAAAACAGCGAAAAAAGAAAACTAAGAAATGAAAATAGAAGAGCGACAAAGAATGGACTAGTCCAAGCTATTACGTAAGCTCACACGGAGCGACATGACTATTATAGCAGCAAACAGATAAATTCAAGTGTGCCCCAAGATTGAACCATATACAAACAGCGTCTACATAATACAAAATATTATCCATGACTAGTCCAGAATAAAATGGTAATGCACATAACAGGAAAGATGAACATGGACTGAAATCTCAACCTGCCATGGTTGTGATGAATACAGAGTGTAAATATATGCATGCAAAACTGCAATCTGACAGAAAAGAATACCTATCCAGACTAACAGTGGTATGCCTAAACAAGAAGGTATACTGATTGTAGCATCATAAACAGGCTGGTCATAATACTAATCGGATATTCGTGTGGTAATGATATAAATAACATATAGAAAATAGAAAAATAGCAATATCAGGACCGGGTGGATACCAAAGCATACACAGAATTGTAATAATCAGTCCAGTATGATAATCCATATATAGACACTGTGGAACCATAATTATAATGGTAATAAGTGTCAGTGTAGAATATCCAGACAGTACATAAGGGACATATGAATGGCATTGACTTAGAAATCATAATTATAGTCATGATAATTATGTAGCAGTATTATACAGAGAGTGTCAACAACTGCCACAAATGTGTGCACAATCTGAAATGATCGACAGACACATGATAACTAAGACAACTAGACTCGTATATTTAAGCCCTGTGTTTCAGCCTGAAGCCTAAATATCCATACCCTTTCTCTCAAATCCAGTCTACGAAGCCTATCTCGATAACTAAAGCCTCTAATCTGTTCTATCACCGTCCAAGACATTTCATCTGGTCCATGTTTATGTTCCAAATAATGGGCAGCAAGAGGAGCAGATCTAACACCACACCGAATTCTAGACCTGTGCTCTCCTATCCGTTTGCGAATTTCTCTTTCAGTTTTGCCTACGTAATATTTATTACAAGGACATTTGATCAAATAGATGACCCATTTAGAATGACAAGTAGTGCGTACTCTCTGTTCCCATAATCTGGTGCCACCAAGATCAAGGGTAGTCGTGGTTTGGGTAAAAGGACAGGCAGCACAATTACCACACGCCTTATGTCCAAGTATGACATTAGGTTGTACAGCGTGAGGAATAATAGTCTTATGCTTCATGTCTGTATGGACCCATCTATTCCTGAAATTGGAAGTTTTTTTGAAAGCAAACAGTGGACGGGGAATGGATAAGGACCCACTGTTGAGGATCCTCCAATTTTTAAGCACAATGCGTTTAAGTTTAAACGACAAATGACTATAGGTGTTCACAAAAGTCAGTTGGTCTGGGGGCAAATCTTCTCTCACAGAACCTGGTTGGTTTCTTTGCTGATTCCTTGCTCTCTTCCTGTTCCTTCGTACATTCCTAACAGGATAACCTCTCTGTATCAAATTAGACTCAAGTCTATCAGCTGCTGTATTAAAATCATGTAAATCACTGCAATTTCTGCGTACCCTAAGAAATTGACCATAGGGTAAGTTGTCAAGTAATGGCTGAGGGTGAAAACTATTGAAATGCAAAAGACTATTCCTAGTCATAGGTTTGCAGTACAATCTCGTCTTAAGACCCCCATTAGCAGCAAAAATCTCTAAATCCAGATAATGTACCGAGATATTAGACATCTCATGTGTGAATCTCAAACAGGGTTCCACAGTATTAACCCACTCTATAAATGAAAGGGCAAGATCTTTACTTCCACGCCAGACAATAAATATATCGTCTATATAGCGTTTATAGACCCTAAGTTGGTTATGAAAGGGGTTGACTATAGGATTATTAATAGTCAATTCTTCCACCTGGCCAACAAAAAGGTTAGCCAGGCTGGGGGCAAAACTGGCCCCCATAGCAGTCCCCATAACTTGGCCAAAAAAGGAATCATCAAAACGAAAATAGTTTTGGGTTAAAGCTAAGGTGGCGCACCACATAATGAATTCAACCGGGATATCAGGAATACCCTCCCTCTGTTTGCGTCTAAGGATAGTTCTAATAACCTCAAGAGTCTTATGCTGCGGTATGTTGGTATATAGGGATTCTATATCCAAGGTGATAAGGAGATCCTGCTCTACATCAAATTCAACTTCTGATAATAATTCCAACATATGTCCACTGTCCTTAACATAGGCAGGCAACAAGGGGACTTCATCTTTGATAAACTGATCCACATATTTGGATAAGGGATCAAGAATAGATCCGATGCCCGATACAATGGGGCGTCCTGGAGGGGGAGATATACCCTTATGGATTTTGGGGAGTATGTAGAACAAGGGCTCTCTAGGATCTGGATTAATAAGGAAGTCCTTTTCTTGTTTAGAAATTAATTCAGTTTGAAATGCTTTAATGACTTCCTTATCAATCAGTTCCTTGAGACCTTTAGTTGGATCATTTCTTAAGGGAACATAATGGTCAGTATTATGAAGTTGTCTCAAACATTCTTTGACATAGTCAGCCCGATTCATCATGACCAACGCCCCACCCTTGTCAGCTGGTTTAAGGATGATAAGTGGATTGTTTTGTAAAGACGTAACCGCAGCTGCCTGCTCTTTATTGAGGTTACGAGGAAACCAAATATCACTAGCTTCTAGGAGACTAACCTCTTTGAGCACTGCTTGCTCAAATGCAAGAACTTCTGGAGGACACTTGCTGATAGGGGGAGTGAAGGTAGATTTATTTCTCAACCCTGACAGATTATCAATCTCTGGAATAGCAGGAACATAGTCTAGAAAAAAATGTTTGAGCCTGATCTTTCTCAGTAATCCTCTAAGTTCTTCTCTATATGTAAAAGGGTTGTGCTTATTACTGGGAACAAAACTAAGACCAAGGTTAAGCACTTCAAGTTCCAAAGCAGATGGAGCATAGGAGGAAATATTCACTAGCAACGAAGGAGTTTCTAAGTTTGACCTCTCCTCACCCTGCTCCTCGTGTTGGGGGGGAAAAGAGGGACCATGTTGGCTGCCTTCCTCTTCCTCTTCCACGTCCCCTTCTGCCACGGGGCCCTAAAAAATGAGGAGGACCCCTACCTCGTTCGGTCTCATCCCGAATTCTTTCTTCATTACTGCTGTTACTGCTATATGAAGATTTTCTGAAATGTACTCTCCGAGTGCTACTGTTTTTCCATTGTTCATAATATTCACTCGAAACATAGGGAAATGAATATTCATGAGTATAGTTCTGAATATCCTTTTTTAACCGTTTAACCTTTTCAGACGTGAGATCTAGTTTGTATTGTTCTACCTCTTTCTCCAAAAATTTAAGTTTTAGGGCACCTTCCTCTTCACTGATCAAGGCTGAAATGTTCTGAATTTTCTCAGTAAGCTCAGCATCCACCTTAATATGTAGTCTTCTAGCGGTCTCTATAATAAGACACACCCAATTTCTACCACAAAGGTGTGCGATGTTACTCCATTCTGTCCTAAAGAAGTCATCATCCAGAAAAATTCTGGGTTCATTACGCACAATCAACCCAATAGGAAGTGCCTTAGCCTTTAAATATTCGGCTATACATGACCCGTGTAGGTCATTCCTGATCAATTGTTTATTGTCCTCAATAATCTGTAACCAATCATGAGCATAAACATGGACCAGATGAAATGTATTGGACTGTGATAGAACAGATTAGAGGCTTTAGTTATCGGGATAGGCTTCGCAGACTTGATTTGAGAGAAAGGTTTTGGATATTTAGGCTTCAGGCTGAAACACAGGGCTTGAATATACGAGCGTAGATGTTGAACATATTTAGTGATGTTCTTGTTGGTTAACCCAGACTGTGCACACATTTGCTGGCAGGTTTTGATGTGCTTCAATGATATACAGAATGTGCACCCAGTGGTGGTGCAGACTTCTTTGGAGTTGATGTAAGTCATCTATATTGCTAGCTTATGGTTTTGTTTGCATCTTTATCCTGTATTATCATTATATTGTATTACATCCTTACCTATGTTACACTGATGTTATACTAGCTGGCTCTTCTCTGGGTTATGTTAACTAATATGTCAACTAATATGCCGTTCATATGTAATATATATATGCTCTTGATGTGTACTTTTTACCATCTTTCTTGCGGCATATGAGTGTATACTTACATTCTATATTGGTTGCAATAATTGTATTTGTGCTCTTATGTTATATGGCAAGATTTAAGTCATCAGCTGTTGTGGTCTATTTTCCTTTTCCATTTATTTCTCATTTCTGTAATGTTTAGTATCCTTCCTTGCGTTTTTCTAACAGTGCACAGACATTATATACACTGTTCATGTTTATAGTTCTTATGTATATTTTTACATCTTGTGTATAATGTACATTTTTTGCCCTCTGATATGAGATCTAAGACGCGCTATGTGGGATTGTTTGACTGCGAGGGCCATCCCACTTTGCAGCGCCGTCTCTTTAGGTTGTCTTTTCATCATCATTTTTTGTGTTTTATTATTGTTTTTGATGTTGCAATTCGAGCATATATTTTCCATCTAAATACCTTTTCTTGATGAAGGTTGCTCAGGTACATTATTATACTTCATGACCTGGTTTATATTCCTTAATCTGTCCCCTTCACTTTTGTGTATGTTGGTTCGGTCCGAGGCTCTCGGATTGGTGGTTGATTGACACCTACGTCAGACGCCTTGACGCTTTGTATGGCGTCTTTTTCACTTTCGTGTTTAGCTAACACGATAGTTGGTACGGCGTGCCATCTGGCCTCGTATTAGGATTTCGGCATTGTTGTCGCATGGTAAGTAAATAGAGTTATGTTAACTGACTTTGTTCTGTTGTTACTACCTGTGAACCTTGCGGTTACTTATGCGTTGGCGCTTGGTTATATTTTTACAGTTACGGCGCACTCGGCTCCGGCAATTGGAGGAGCTTGCCCGCTCATTACGAGTGGTCCACGTTGCCGATTAGTATAACTAAGTAAGTGTCATTTTGCTGTGCCAGTTATGTTGTGGCATGCGCTATAGGCACTGGTACATATTGGTGTTTGTACTATGGTGGTGGTTGCCACTTCAATTGGTTTTCACTAGCATCATTACTTAGGCGTGTTTTCACTTGTTGGGTTTAGTACTTTCCTGTTTGTCTAATTGACATTACAACGTATACACACTTTTTGGTGTATGGTTGGTGCATGCACTTATTGGTAGCATGTTGGAGTTGGCTGAGCTACTGATGTTGTTTTCTTAACATCTTTTTTTAGCATTTTAATTGGGTGTTCATTGTTCACATTTTTCAGATGCTGGGAGTTGAATTGTCCCTTTGTCCGGATGGGCTTTTGCCCCTGAAGAATTTTCGCTTCAACACTGTTTAGCGAAATGAAACACGCTGTGTCGGGCGTGGTTGTTATCCCGACCTGTCATGGGCTTATCATTGTGCTTAAACATAACTGTTTAGGGAAATCATTGTTAGTTTGACCCAGCACATTGATTATACTTAGATTTAGGGACTTTTGGGGAGGACAGATGTATCTGTCCCACATCAATGAGGTATAATGTTGTACACCTCATTGTAGAACAGCATTTCCTGATGTGTTCACTGTATGTCGATTTTTAAAGTTATATCTTCTGAATGTTTTCAAATAAAATTTGTATTTTTATAAAAAATTTTTGGTGTTAGGCATTTATATTTGTTTGAAGACCTTGCCTTACTTCAGCTCAGCTTTTTCCTTAATAGGGGTTCCCATGTTTGTATTGGTATGTTTGATTTCCCGGTACCGGGTCTCCTTATAGTTTGTACTACTTAAACCAAATATGGCTGCCCAGCAGTTACAAGACCTTACGGCGGCTGTGCAAGCCTTGAATCAGGAGATGCAAACTCTCAAACTGGAGAACACCCTTCTAAAACAGGCTTTACAAACCAAGGATAGTGCGCCTGTAAGTGCAGCCTTGCACTATGATGGGGATCCTCTACGTTTCCAAGACTTCTTAGATGCCTGCCAACTGCACTTTAGGTTCAAGCCAGTGCAGTTCGCTGACCCAGTGAATAAGATTGGGTTCATTGTAACCAGGTTAACAGGCCACGCCCTAACTTGGGCCTCGGGGCTTTCACAACGAGCCAGCCCACTCCTTACTCATTATGATAACTTCCTGCTGGCCTATACTGCTGCCTTCCAGCGTGCCAACAAACTTGAAGCAGCTCAGGAAGCCTTTTGTGATCTCCAGCAGAGCTCCATGGACACCTTGGCTTATGTGACCCAGTTTAAGGCTTTAGCACACGAAGCACAATGGCCTGAGACTCACCAACAGACCCTGTTTCATCGAGGTCTCAGAGAAGACACTCAAGGATAAGCTAGCACGAGTGACCCGTCCGACCTCCTTCAATGCTTTGGTAGAGTTGACCTTACAAATTGATTTCCGCCTCCCGGAAAGATGAAGAGAACGAAAAAAGGAGAAAGGGTACACTAGGAACCCCTCAGTACGACAAGTGTTCCCTTCCAGAGCCGTTGAATCACCTTCACCTAATACTGATGAGCCGATGCAGCTGGGGTCTCTTCGTGCTCCTCTTATGGAAACAAAAAGGAGGCGACGAGAGAACAATCTTTGCATGTACTGTGTGGAGGCTTCCCACTTTGTGATTAACTGTCCAATTGCACCCCCACGATGACAGTCGGGAAACGACTTGGCTCGGTGATAGCAGGGAACTTGCCGAGCCAACGTGTCTCCTTTTCCCTATCGTTGAAGGATTATTCCAGACTCCTTTTCGTTAAGATTCGCCTATGGTTCTCCACAGATCTGGATCTCACGGTCTTGGCCCTGCTTGACACTGGTGCTTCCGGCGTGTTTATGGACTGCACTTGGGCAGAACAAAATGCTGTTCCCTTGTGTTTAAAGAAGAACCCTGATCTCCTGGAATCCGTGGACGGCTCTCTCCTGAAAACCGAACCATTACTCACCAGACTCGAGTAGTCACTCTTCACATTGGCAAGCATCAAGAGAAGATCTGCTTCGATGTCATACCTGCCCCTCATTTTCCAGTGATATTGGGACTACCCTGGTTTCGTGTTCATGGCCCTGGAGTTCACTGGACCATTGGACAAATTGAATTTAGGTCCAGTTATTGTCACTGTCACTGCTTCCCATCTACAGCTGCACCGTTGTACTTGCCAGGCCAGGAACCAGTAGTAGATCCCAAGGCCTTGGTGCCAGTGCGTTATCATGAGTTCCTCGACGTCTTCATAGAACCAAAACAAAAACCTCTACCACCACACCGACCCTACGACTGCCATATACAGCTAAAACCTGATGCAGTAGTCCCTTTTGGTCGAATTTACAGACTTTCACAGCCGTAAAAGGAAGTCCTAAAGACGTATCTAC
>JAWWMG010000083.1:0-10185 GCA_035048385.1 Plethodon glutinosus
TCGGCGATCGGCATATTCTGCGTATGCTGTTCTAAAAAAGTGGAGAACACCGATGATCTTAAAAACAGACTGTGTAAGCATTGCGTAGACCTGATGGACGCTGATCATGACAAAGAGGACTTGTTTGCCCTGGTGGCTATACCCTGCGCTATTTGTTCAAGTCGTTTTGATAAAGTTAGAAAGGAGGAAAATCAACTTTGTAAGGAATGCGTAGAGATAATCCTACACGATGCCGAGTACGGTGTTGACGAAGTTATCGAGCGATGTGTTTGTTGTCGCAGATCTTTTGCGAGCACATCCCCAGGAGCGCCGCAGCCCACGTGCCCCCAATGCGTGTATGTGATGAACAACAGGGGCAATGCGGAGTTGACGCATAACGACTGGACACCAGACACATTGACAATACCTTGTGTTATCTGCTCAAAACTATTTAGTAAAGTTAAAAATACTGACAATCAAATATGTAAGCAATGTAAGTCGATAATCCTACACGGTTATGAACTAGGTGCTATGGATAGGCTCACACAATGTTCTAGTTGTCACAGATCTTTCTCGAGGTATTTTGGAGACCTATCGCAACCCTTCTGCGCTCAATGCGTTTATGTAGCTCAGACGCCCAAAAATACAGGGTCTGTAGTTGTTGAGGATGTTGCGAAGCCCAAAGGTCACCGCTGGGAGGAGAAGGTGTTGTTACAGGGGTACACTACGGTAGTGGTGAAAACACATTTGAAGAAATATTTTTACAAGTGGTGCGAAGGGCACGTTAATAAGATAGAGGCTCAGGATGGTCACAGGTGTCTGACAAAGTCCTACAGCGATCAAGCTCTCCGCAATATTTGCGGTAGACTGTGTCCGGAGTCTATTGTGAAAATGATTAAGTCTTTGAAACTGGCAGACGGGGTGAGGATAGGGCCGGGCTCTGAGAAAGTAGTTAATAACACGTTGTGGGCTATACACATAGCCGACGAACCCTACTTGAAACTTAAACATTTGAGCAGAGGGTGCGGCGCTCGCACTAGAGCGGCGATAGAAGAAGCTGTTATGATCGATAAACTTTGGGGGGGAAAAACCACCGAAGAGCGGAAGCCTATAAAACGTAAACTGACCTATATGGAAACACCGTGAGCGCTAATCGCAGATCTTTTTATGTTCTTTTGTAGGATGTGTAATGAAGAAACGATCCGAGACCGTATGTAAAGCTGAAAACAAGACAAAACGGCGTAATGTCAATAAAGATTTTTCTTTTATGTGTAATGTCAATAAAGATTTTTCTTTTATGTATAATGTTAATAAAAATACGGTGCTGAAGCAAGAAGTTGTTCTTTATTCTTTTAAGTCGCAGCGAGCATGGATAGCGCGAAGCTGCACAAAGTGTACCACGATGTTGGGGGTCTGGGAAGCTACGGGGGTGTGGAACCTCTGTACCGCAAGCTGAGATCAGACGGGGATGTTGTGGATCGCGAAGAGCTTAAAACGTGGCTAGCCGACCAAGACTCGTACGCCCTACACAAGCCGGCCCGGAAACATTTCAAGCGACGAGTAACCGTAGTGTCGGACATCGACAGGCAATGGCAGGCCGATTTGATAGATATGATACAATTTCAAGAAGCTAACGACGGATACCGCTATATCCTGGCGGTCATAGACGTGTTATCTAAATACGCCTACGTCGAGCCTTTAAAAGATAAAAAGGGTCACACTGTAACGGAGGCCTTCAGAAAAATATTTAAGAGCGGAAGACGCCCGGCTAAATTACAAACGGATGCCGGGAAGGAGTTTCTGAACAGACCTCTAAAGGCTCTTTTAAAGCAGCGATCTGTTCACCACTTTGTCACCCATTCGGAAGTGAAAGCCTCTATAGTAGAGCGTTTTATACGCACATTTAAAACTAGGATATGGCGCTACTTTACGGCTAAAAACACGCACCGTTACATAGATGTGTTACAACCCTTTATAAAAGTATACAATAACACATATCACAGGAGTATTAAAACAGCTCCGGTCGAGGTGACGTCCTCTAACTCTCTAGAGATCTGGCGAAGACTTTACGGGGAAAGACTAAATACAAAGACGCGCGGTAAGGTGCCCGCCGTGGGGGACCACGTGCGTATCTCGAAACTAAAGGGGGTCTTCGCGAAGGGTTACGAGCAGAACTACAGCGAAGAAATTTTCATCGTGGACTGGACTGTTTGTAAGGAGGGGGTGCGCGTCTACAGACTAGTCGATTTTCAGGGGGACGCTGTAAAAGGCGTTTTTTACAAGGAGGAAATACAGAAAGTCAGCAAGGACGCAGACAGAGTCTACAAGATAGAGAAAGTATTAAAAACTAAAGGGAGAGGAGCTCGTAAACAACACCTGGTGAAATGGTCGGGGTGGCCCGCAAAATTTAACAGTTGGGTCGGAGCTTCTTCTCTAGAGGGTGCGGTCGTGCGAGCTGTAAAGTAATGGAGACCGTGCCCTTCGCTATACTACTACCCAGCAACGCGTCCTTCGACACCTTCCCCGATAATAAAATATCAAACTTCACCGTGAAACTAGCCCAGCCTGTAAATTTAGAGGGGCGTTGGGCTGTGGCGTTGACGGAGATTCAGTACGTTAGAACGTGGGACACCGTCGGGGATGACGAGTCCTTCTACAACATTAAAAAGAGCAGTCATAAAGATTCCGTTAGGGGTTATTTTAGAGGCGGCTACTACGGGTCGATCACGGACCTTCTACGCCCTATCAACAGGTCTTTAGCGGAGTTGCCTCATTACTCCAACACGGGTCTCTATTACGACGAGTACCAGAGACGCGTACTTCTGAGGAACGTAGACCGGTCCGTCACCTTCAAAACCATAGGGAGGCTGGCCGACATATTAGGAACGGTGGTGAACGAGTTCGAGAAAGAACCGCCGGACAAGAGTAAGGCCGATATTCACGGCGGTTCTTATAACTTGCTGGTCTACAGCGACATCATCGATTATCAGAGAGTGGGCGACAGTTGCGCGCCGCTGCTGAGAGCCGTGCAGATCAAAGGGCAAAACAACGAGATTGTGAACATACAATACGATAAACCCAACTACGCTCACGTCTGTAAAAACCATTTCGACACGGTGAACATCCAAATAAGAGACGATCAGGGTCGTTTTGTAGCGTTTAAATACGGCAAAATTTGGCTGAGGCTGCACTTCACGCCTCTGAGGGCTAACTACTAACAGCTCGCGTCACGATGGCGGTCGTGAAGAACTACGGGGACCCCAGAGCTTACATGGAATATTACAGAACGCAAGCGGGGTTTGGCGATCAACCCTATTTTGCGGGGGCTCCTGTAATGTACGGAACCGGTATAGGAGGCATCTTCAGAAGTCTGTTTAGACGAGCGATGCCGTTCATGAGAAGAGGTTTTGAAATAGCGAAGCCGCACATGAAAACAGCCGCCGGCAACATAGCCAAAGAAGTTGTGGGCGGTGTGACAAAGGCTATAGCTAATCGCATCGAGAATGAGAAAAAGGGGCAGCAAAGAGGCGACGGGTTCATTTACAGACTAAAAGGGGCTCCTAAACGCAAGAGAGTGCGCAGTCGCCCGAGAGGACCACCAAAACCCACCAAGAAAAGAAGAGCCAAACCCCCCAAAGTTCGCACGATTAGGAGGAGGAGGAAGAAGAACAGCGGCGGCTTTCAAACGCAGAAGGGCGGTGATATTTTTTAAGACAACATGGCCTTCGTACACGGTGCTTCCGGGGAGTGTGTGAAATCGGAACTCGATCTGTTCGCCGTACCGCCGACCCAGACCAGCATCGAGAATAGTTTCTTTCTCGAAGTGTCCCCCCTGGCGGCGCTATCGCCTTTGGCCCCCATAGAGTTCTACGTATCGGGGTCTACGGATCTCTACATGGATCTGAACGACACGCAGCTTCACATCGTTTGTAAAATAACAAAGGCAGACGGCGGCGATATACCCGCCGCGGCCAAGGTGGCCCCGATCGTCTACCCCGTAGCCACCATGTTCAACCAGGTGGATGTGACCTTGGGCGACCGTTTGATAACGCACAGCGACAACATGTACCCCTATAGAGCGTATATCGAGACCTTGTTAAACTACGGAGAAGCCGTTCTGGACAAACAACTGACGGCCGGTCTTTTCTACAAAGACACGGCCGGGGCTCTAGACGACGCCGCTAACGACGGCGACAACGGGGGGTTCATCAAGAGAGGAAGACACGCCGCTCTCAGCAGACATTTCGATCTAATGGGAAGACTTCACTGCGATATGTTCTTTCAAGACAAACTGTTGATAAACGGCGTCGATCTCAAAGTGAAACTGTCCAGAAACTCAGACTCTTTCTGTCTCATGTCCGGAGATGCTGAACTATACAAACTGGTCATCGTATCGGCTAGTTTGTTCGTCAAACGTGTAGCGATATCGCCGACCGTTAGGCTGGCCCACGCCGAAGCTCTGTTGCTGTCTAACGCGAAATACCCGATTGAAAGAGTCTCTGTGAAGGTCTTCAGCATACCACAGGGCAGTCGAGGTACCAGCCAAGACAACCTGTTTATGGGACAACTACCCAAAATGATCATATTGGGTGTTGTGGAAACAGCCGCTCTTTCGGGAGACTACACGAAAAACCCCTTTAATTTCAAACACTGCAACATCAACTACGCGGCGCTGCACAAAGACGGGGTGATGATACCCTCTAAACCCTACACCCCTAATTTCATCAACAACATCGGCACAGTCCGAGAGTACATGGGAATAGTGAATATCATAGGGAAGAACACCTGTGATAAAGCGGTGGCATTCCCGAGATCGGACTACGCTAAAGGTTACACCCTGTTAGCCTTCGATCTGAGACCCGACAACGACGCTTCGGGACACTACAATCTGGCGAGGAGCGGAAACCTCAGAGCCGATATAAAGTTCAGGACACCTTTGGACGCAACCCACTCGCTCGTTTTGTGGAGCGTGTTCGATAGCGTTTTGGAAATTAATGCTCAAAGAAACATACTCTACGATATATAATGGACACGTTACAGATCAAATCGATCCTCTCTAAAGAAAGAAGCTGTCGCAGAACGTTTCAAGGCGTGTACGCCAGCGACACCTGCCCTAGGTCGCTACCCCGGAACAGACCCGTGGGCTTAGTGGTGAATACGGATCCCAGGACTCGGGGAGGGACTCATTGGATAGCGTTGTGGGTGGAGGGGGCTGCCGTGACTGTTTTTGATAGTCTGGCTCACTACCCTCATCATCCCATATACAGAGGACCGCTCGAAGATTATGTGAAAAGTATAGCTAAAAGCGTGCGCTACACCACGATACCGGTGCAACATTATAAAAATATAACGTGCGGGGAGCACTGTGTTTTTTTTATAACTAAAATGTCCGAGCTGCGATCGCTATCATCGGTGCTTAAACTGTACGGTACTAACCAGGTTAATAACGACAAGATGGTTGAACGGTTTGTGCGGGAGAGACAAACTACCCTCGGGCCTCGTAGAAAATGCCCGTACGCTCTAACCCAGAAATGTTGTTACAATCGTTAAACAATACTGTGTATTTCTTTTAATAAAACATTTTAAACACCTTAATAAACGTCTGAGGCTTTTTTATTAAAAGTTCAAAAAGTGGTTTATTTAAAAAAATATTGTCATTTTTTATTAAACAGGTTACAACAAAGGTAAGAAAAAACATAAAACATTTTTGATCGCTGTGTAAATATAACGGTATAACAGTTAAAAACAAAAGTAGAAATTAAATGAATACAGTAATCAAACACATTATACGAGAAAGTCATTAGTAAGGGAGCCACCGTTCAGACGGTGTAAAGCCCTCTTCGCGAGTATACGCGGGTTTCGTCGTTCTAAACCCCTTCGATCGCCATATCTCATCGGGCGTTAAGCTGGATGATGATGCTGTTGGCGATGGTGTTGGAGGAGGTGTGCCGCTCCTTGAAGGGGCTCTTGAACCCTCGGGCGTGACATATTTCAGATGATCAATAGCGCGGCGCTTGCTGGCATTGCCTATGGCCGACCCCGGTATGTTCAGATCAGCCAGCGCCTGCAGGAATTGGTTCCAACCGTTGGGGGCCGTAGCGTCTGAAATATTGTTTTTGCTGGTAACCGATCTGACCAGATCGTGCAAACTGGACCCCCTCACGATAGTTCCTTTATACACAAATTCCCCTCGGTCGGTCCAATGGGCTATGTCTGTTTGCTGTCCTAGCTTTTGAAGCAGTAATCGGGCTCGGGGCTTGTAAGTCGAGGCTATCGTGCTTAGCACGTCGGAAACAACATCGGGGGGTTGTGGATCGTTTAACCGAGGGGCTATTTCCCCGGGAGGCATCATCAAAGTTAACCTTGTTTTCTCAGTTTCCCCTTGCCTGGTGTGGTTCAGATATTTATGCAGTATGGAGTAGTACAAAGAAGCCTTGTCGTGATCGGTCAAATCGGATCTATTCAACACATCTCTCATTTCGGAATCCAAGCGTTTAATGGCTACTTTACGGATGTCCGATTCATCTTCGGGGGCTTTAGCGGTAGTAGTTAGGCTGTCTAGTTGCCTCTTATCGACCAGGTACATTTTAGCGGTGTGCTCCATCACCGACCGGTCAATAAGCTCGTTATTAAAGGCAACGCTAGGCCTATGAGAGCTCCTATAAAACCACCGGCCTGTTTAACCACCTTCCTCTTTGTTTTCAGGGATAGCCTTTTATTGCTCAGTTTCTTAACGACGGTCTTTTTCTTTTTTAAAACTTGAACTTGTTTCAGCGTCAGGGGTATGCGGCCTTTCAAGGTGTTTTGAGCAATCTCGGCGATGGCCGTTATCAAGTCGTCGGAAGCCGCGGCTAGAATGGTCTTTCTTTGTTGAGGGCTCGCATTTACGAGCATTCGCAGCAGCCCTATATTTCTACCGATGCGAGCCGACATGGCTGCGGTTGCAATGGGTACTGACTCGTTCTAACGTCTAATGTTGTTTTTAGAGATTTTTTTAGGTATATAAACTACCGGCAGATCGGGAGGAAATATGTCGGTCCTCAATCTGTACTCTTCGGGGGTCGTGGTTTTCAGGTCGATCAGCAGATACCCGTACGGTTTACCGACGGCGTCGTCGTAGGCTTCCATGAAGAAGCGCGTCTTGGTGGGGTACATTTGGCGGGCTATCACCGACAACTGTTGCTTATCGCGAGGATTTTTAAACAAAACGATGTAACCGGCGTTTAGAGATATAGATCGGTTACTCTTACCCTTGTTAAAAATATTCTGTACTATGTAACAGATACTGAGGTTGCGATGATGGGAATATTGAGTAAAAGCTTTCTCCAGTTCGCCGCTCTGACCCCCCTCGCACATTAGATCGTCGACTATGAGAAGGTTTACTTCGCTGGGCGGTAACAAAGAGTCGTCGTTCAGGCTCTCGGGTAGGCCCTCTACAAAACGTAGATGTTTAAAACAAGCCTGTAACTGGCCGTAAAGGGGTTGCCAACAACTGTAGATCCAAACTATGTTGGTGGGCTGATGCGATAGCACGGAGCGTGCATTTTCCAAAAGTTTTCTAACAAACCAACTCTTACCGCAGCTGGAAGGCCCCGCTAGAATACACGTAAAGGGATGCTGTAATCTGGTATCCATAACAACGAGCTCAGTAACCGTACGGTAAAGTCAAACCTTCGGCGGTCACGGCTCTCTTATCGTAAACCACGCGTAATGTTTTCTGTAACGTATTGGTGTTGATCTCCCACTTCTTCTTGTCACGTACTATGCAGGGTTGGGAAACGACCACGCTGCGGTGATCGTCCCCTTCACTCCGTAAGTAATCGCGCACCAGATCTTTCAAGCTTTCAAAGTTTACGGTAGCGCTGTTGGAGACGTTTAACGTGATGCCTTTCACTTTCATAGAAACCGTTCCGAGAGTAGTTCGATAGGCGTAGGTTTTGGGACCCGCCGAGACAAACTCGACGATGTACTCGTCCGGAGCTAGTTCGGAGGTTAAATCGCCTAGATAGTTACCCGTTACGGGGTTAACATCTCCCTCGGCGCTGGTAAAAATTACGGAGTCTGTGTCGTTATAAAGCAAACGCCTCCCTAGCGGCGCCATGACCTCGTATAACTTCAAACGCGCGTGCGCCGTGGTGAACGCCGCTATAAATATGTTAACGTTGTCGGTTGTGGAGGGGTGCTCCGTGACGTAGGACCAACACAAACAAGCCGTTTCGTCATCGATAAAAACACAACTATTAACGTCGATGCCGTTATCGAAGAGGTGGGCGTGAAGTACTTCGGGGTCTGTAATGATTATACAGTTAGGCAGATTAACACGCTGAGCGAATTTACCCCACAGAGAATTAAGACAGAGTTTAGCCAGCAACCTCCTAGAAGAGTTAAAGGCTATGTGTTCGGTTCGCAGTCTCACGCCTTCTCTAGCGTAATAATCGGCGATGTAGGCCCTCCAGCTTTCATCGTCCGTACACTGTTCGGGGTAACCGCTAGCCTCCTGTTTGTCGCGCAAAAACATTTTGATGTAATCGCAAAACAGTTCAGTCGTTACCTTTTCAAAATGCCAAATTTCGTGAATACGCTTTAAGCGGTAACCCTCTTTTAAAGCCGTCTGTAGCTCGACGGTGCACCACGTGCCTTTCAGCACTCGCTCATCGTCACTGTGTTCACAACGTTCACGTTGTTTAGTCTCTACGCACGTGCGGCAGAGGGGGAACATCAACTTACCGCCCGACCTGTAGGGCAATACGGGTATGTAGAGACCTCGCGGAGGGCTCACCTCGCAACGGATAAGACCGAAATATCGGTCGATATCCTCGAAATCTCTGTAGATGATCGTGGGGTGGCCTAGAGGGTACGGTTTAGAACTGTTAACCGAAGGGTATAAACTGGTGAAATCGAGATAGTGTATCCGCTCCCCAGCCCGGACCTTGTGGTACATTTTAATGGTGCTGGTACGCCCCCCGTACAAAGCGTCTCGGGGTTCTATGGATTCGGGTAGTTGCAACGGTGCTAGAACGGCACGCGCGTCGTGGTTTTCATTTAACAAATCTTTCCACTCGTGCTCCCAGATGGTAACTACGCGGAAACCCACGTTCGCCAAGTTTCTCTCTTTCAACAGCGTTCTACGGTGTAGTTCGGCGTTGGTGGTGCCCAAACGTTTGTTGAAGGTTTCTGGCGGGTAGCATGAGGGGCACCCGTGGTAGAAACAACCGTTAAATTCGTAAGCGGTTTGCACCCCGTCTACAACGGCGTAACCGTCTAACCAATAAGATAGCACCCTCTTCTCCCCTCGAGGCGTCAGAGCGTGCTGAATGGAGACTCCGTCGATCTCCGCTCTGTAGAGGAGCCATTGAATAGAAGGCGTGGAGAATCGTTTTTGTTTGCTGTGATATTGATCGCTAGGCAACAGAGCGATGGTTCCTTTTTTCAGATATAAATGTCTAAATATCTGCATACAGAAACTAGCTAGCGTGGCGGATTGAAAAGGATCTATAAAAGAAGGTCTCTTATAATCGCTTGTTTTTTTCTCGTTTTTCCTCCGCTGAGGTTTTTGAGGCAGTAGTTTACCCTCTTTTCTAACAACCCTACTAACGAGCGCTCGCTTGGCGACAACATCTTTTTCTTTCGCTTCGTCTTTTTCCTCTTCCTCTCTAGCCAGACGCTGAAACTCCCTACGGGTCGTTTCGATGATGCCGTCGCGGTAAAGCGACACGGCTTTGGCTAAAACGTGTACGTCCATTTTACAATAAGACCGCAACTGCTCTTGAAAATTAAACGTTTTGTCTTTGTTGGCCTCGTACCACGTCTCAAACTGTTCTTTTTCAGAGGGCATCATATAGTCGACGCCGTAATAATGAGGATCGGGTAACGGGCCTATGTAATTTTGATTCGCTTCCGTATTAAACATATGCGGGAAGTGGCCCTTCGCTCTGGCGAACCCGAACGCCTCGGGCATTTTTGAAAGTCGCATCGGTAAAAAGTTTAAAGTATCGATAAAGCGTATTTTTAAAGCGGGGACCGCTAGAACCATCAACCGGGAGCCTTGTAAAATAATGGTCGGAGACATTTTTTCCTTCAAAAGCTGTTTCAAAATTGGGTAACAATCGTAACAGCCCGAGTTATGCGCTAAAAACGTATAACCCTTAAATTTACTGTTTATAAACAAACGAACAAAATCGCCTACGCAGTTATTAGCCGTAAATT
>JAWWMG010000084.1:0-10184 GCA_035048385.1 Plethodon glutinosus
TCCGAGGACAGGTAATATGCATGGGAGAATTCAATATACTTATGAACCCGGTTCTGGATAAATCAGGTCGTAATGTCAATCAAACGAAACCACGGGCTTTTTCCGCACTACAGGCAATGATGGTCTCGAGCGGACTAGTAGATGTATGGAGATATTCAAATCCACTTGCAAAACAGTATACGTACTATTCGTCCCAACACCACACATATGCTAGGTTGGACAAAGTGCTCACTAGCTATGAAATAGCTAAAGAAATACAAGTCTCCCATGTAGGAATCTTGTTATCAGACCATTCGCCGTTAAGTATAATACACTCTAATATGTCTTCCATTATTAAGCAAAAGCGTAGATGGACATTAGATAGGAAAATACTTAAGAAACCACAATTTGAATCTTATATTAGGCCCCTTATTGTAGAGTATTTCCAATTCAACATGAACACTACTACTATGGATTATGTATGGAATGCGTTTAAAGCTTCCCTAAGGGGCTGGATAATCTCTTTCACTACCAATCAGACTCGCACTAAAAAGTTAGTAGACTTAGAATTAAATGATAAATTAAGAACACTACAACAACTCCACTCTGAAACTAACTCTGAGAATATATTAATTCAATTAAATTCGATCAAAGCAACACTCCTTCAAACATACTATGAGGAGGCCAAAGCTAGCATCTTTGCCCAAAATATACAAAAGATCGAGGAGGGAGAAGCGTCAGGACTATATCTATCTAAGCTTACAAGGGAAGGCTGGAGGTCTAATTATATAGAGGAGCTATTAGATAGCTCCGGCAATATTCTTACACAATCCACACAAATTAGACAACAATTCAAGGAATTTTATGCTGATCTATATGAGGATAAGGAAGAATATAATCTGTTACAATCCCAAGAATACATAGGAGACGCTCACTTACCAAGACTAACCAACCTGGATCAGGAGAGACTAGCTTCAGATATCACTTTTGAGGAGATAAGTAATGCAATCTCCTCTTTGCCTGTTGGCAGTGCAACAGGAGAAGATGCTATTCCAGTAGAAATCTATAAATTGTTTCTCCCTTCCCTACAGGATGCTTTTATTCAACTATTTCAGGAAATCCTCCAAACTGGCCAAGCACCTAAATCATGGAGGTCGTCTAACATTATTGCGTTTCCTAAAAAAGGGAAAGATCCACGACACTGCTCAAATTATAGACCTCTGACATTACTCAACTCGGACCTTAAAATATTCTCTAAAATCATTGCCCTCCGTATTAATAATATACTTACGAAACTGGTATCCTCAGAGCAACACGGGTTTGTCCCAGGTAGAGAAACAGTTGAACATACGAACACGGTAGCAACATTAATTGACCATGCTGACACTTACCAGGTACCATTAGCATTAATTTTTTTAGATGCTCGTAAGGCGTTTGATGTGGTACGTTGGCAGTATATGTGGGACGTCCTTAGAGGCTACGGATTTCCGCATAATATAATCCAAGCGATTCAGGCCCTATATGTAGAACCACAGGCTGCAGTGATCATCAACTCCCAACCCTCGATGTGCTTTAAGATAGAGAGGGGCACCAGACAGGGGTGCCCCTTATCCCCAATCCTATTTGCGCTTTACTTGGAGCCTTTCTTGTCACAAATAAGACAATCTAATAATATTCCCCCACTCTCCCTGATAACCGGTATAGACTTCAAACTATTAGCTTACGCGGATGATGTAGCTATTATTACACCACAGCCTTCGATTGCCTTACCAGAGGTCTATAGATTGTCAATGGAGTTTGGCCAATACTCGGGATATCAATTAAACACTGACAAAACAATTTATATGGGCTGGAATATACAGGAAAAACCTACGGATATAGTGGAAAGTTCAAAAGCAACATATTTGGGCATCACCTTCTATTCCACATTGGTAGATACTGTTAATAACACACTTGATAGTATCATGTGTTCTAATGAGCAAAAATTGAGGAGATGGGAAGCATTGCCACTATCCCTAATTGGTAGGACTAATTTTGTAAAAATATTTATCCTATCCAAATTGATTTACATATTTAGAGCATTACCCATACATTTAACAAAACGACTGATCCAGAAACACAATAAAATCATTTCCAGATTCATATGGCAAAATAAAACAGCTAGACGCTCACGTACCAAGCTTAACAACCTTTGGTGTAGGGGCGGACTTGCACTACCATGTTTAGAACTGTATAACTTAGCATCCAACATATATCGCATATATATGCTCCTTTCAAAAACTCCCTTTCCACCTCCTTATATATCATATCTGAGACTGATTATTGATACCGCCTCAGAACGCAAGTTTGCAAACCAGAAGTTTTTTAAAAAAGTCCGTCTCAAATCGATTGAATTCTATGCTAGGAATTGGCAATGTTTACGCCGTATATATGATATTCCAAACTTTCATATGGGTACATACCTCTGGGAAGCCGAAGACTTTGGTGATATAGCATCTGGCCATGCAGCTAAAATATGGCAACGCCAAGGTATTGTATATGTACGCGATCTTATTAATGAACAACAAATCTGTAGCTTTGTACAGCTTCAAAATAAGTATGAGATACCACGCTTTACTTTCTTCAAATACTTGCAAGTACGTACACATATATTAAATAATATAGAAGAAATGGAAGAAAATGACCTGATACATTATATGTACATGCAAATGAAAGGAGGAAAAGGTCTTATTTCCAAAAATTATGCATTTTTACTACAAAAAAGGAAAGATGATTTGGGTTATATGACGCAGAAATGGTCCGGCCTCCTGAATATTTTACTTACAGATGATTTTCATACCAAACAATTGAATATGATAAATTACATATGTCCGGCTATTAATCACCGGCTCCAATTTTATAAGGTAACCTTTTTTCTGTACTATACTCCAGAAGTTGTGAGTAAATGGTCCCCAAACTCTAAATGTCCTAGATGTCAATTGCTTTCGGCAGACCTTTGTCATATGTTTTACGATTGTCGGTTACTGATACCATATTGGGATTTTATTGAAAAAAAATTACAAAGGATCATTGGGGAGAATCTCATACTTACACGGGAAATGGTCATGATTGGATATAATAGAGACCCTTCACATTTACCTTATATTAGTAAGAGGAACTATTACTTCATTTTTAAAGCATGTATAATTGCTAGACTGATAATAGCTAAAAACTGGAAATCTCCCGACTCCCCCACAGGCTTAAACTGGTTAAATGCTCTTATGTACTCATTTCATTTGGAAACAACAACTGTGAAATATAGCCCTATTCGTATAAATAGTAGCTGGGGACCTTTACTTAATTACTTATGTTTTGCAGAATGATGTTTTTTTCTTTTCTTGAATCGAATTGTATATTGTCCCCAATTTGATTTTTATTAACTGGTTCATGGAATAGGATTAAAATTGAAACCAAGGTATTAGTAACTAGATCAAGTTATACTCGAATGTTATCTTTTTTCTTTTGATGTCTCTCCTAATTGTATTATGTATGTCTTTCATCCGCCAAGCTAATAAAAAAAAAAATAAAAAAAAAAGACAAGTCCCCCTTCCATCTTTGTCATTGTTTACTTACTATGGCAAAGATGGAGTCGCACGTTTGTTCGTTCGCTTCTTGGTTACTTATGGGGGTTAGTACATTTTTTCACCGTGATTGTCTTTTCCCCCTTTTTGGGGTTGGGTTAGTGTAAATACAATTATTTTGGCATTGAGTTCATGATTGAATGCATTCTGTTGTTTGGATTTCATGGTTCTCTTTCCGGTCCGTGGGTGAGGGTGGGGTGGTGGGGTATGGGTAAGGGTGGGAGGGTACATCTCTTTTTCGATTTGGGTGGTTGGAGGGGGAAAGAGGAGGATAAGGGAGTGTTCGTTTTGGGTCTCAGTTCATATTTGTTTGCGACTGGTTGGTGCGTTGTTGAGGTAGTTCTTCTCTGCGGTTTTCTTTCTTTCTTCTTGTTCTTTTTTTTCACATCGTTGATGTCAGGTTTGGTAGATTATTCTGGATTGGGTCCGCGTTTTCGGCGATGATGCAGGTTCGGGGTGGCTTTGGGGGGCGGTAGTGGATCCTGGATTCGGTGGACATCTGCGTATACACTCTCTTTTCTTCCCTTTCTCTTTTGCGTCGGAATTGGGTGTTCCAAAACACTGATATGGTTAGGGTGGTTAGCCATATGGCCAGGAGTAGGATGGTGATTATTAGTGCATGGAATTTTTGGCTTTCCCAGGCCCTCTGCTCGAACACTGAGACATCGTCCCTATCATAGAGTTGCTTTGTCATGGTTATGTTCTTGTGTCTGATGGTCATCTGGACTGTTTGGTTGTGTCTGTGTTTTAGTAGGTAGTCTAGGTCTGGATCTATGTCTATCTGGTTGTGTGAGAAAGTGTTTATCAGTTGTACCTCGCTGTGGATCGGTTCGCTGTTTACGTGGAATAGTGTGTGTCCTCCTACCGTGATGACTACGTCTTTGGGTACTGTGATGAGGGATATTCTATGTGTGAGGGGTATGGTCTTGAAGGTGCTGTTTTTTTTTTTTATTATAATCTTATTAGCATAAAAATGCATAAGATAATTTTTCCGTAATCCCATTCATTACTTAGTTTTCAATAAGAATCAATCAGTTTTGCTTGGATTAAAAAATGAAATAAACATGCCACATCTAAAGTATTACTTAACATAAAAAAATCCACTACCAAGGAAACTTTACCAGATAGCATGAATCTAGATATCCATCTAGTACGCATAGTGGAGTATTTTTCACATTCCAATAAAATATGCATTAAAATACAGGTCGCCGTTCCACAACAATCTTTCGAATTCTCTTTTTTTATCTTTACTTTTATCAAATTCTCAATCATCCCTACTCTAAATAAAAAATAAAATCTCATGAGTTTAGATGAAGCTAATTTATTCAGATAATCCGGAATTGTAAGCTCATTAGGGTTAATTAACTCTAAAAATAATGACATTGATTTAAGTGTGGATGCATGATCTGTGTCTTCACGAAAGCTATCATTTTTACACTGTACTCGACATAGTTTCTTCTTAGCAATAGTGTCCAATTTATTATATTGGGAAATAAAAGATGGATCACCATTAGTTTCAAGAGAGATATAATTACGTTTTATTTCCATGGTGGCAGGACCGACACTACTAATACATTCCCCTAGTGCTCTATTGACTAATGTTCCTGTCATTCCAATCACACCTTTGAAGAAGTTAAATGATCTCATCCAAGCTAACACATGGGTCTTTACCAAATTAAATTCTAGGCGAATTGCACTTCCAGGTGTTCCATTTGGTAATGACAACAGTCTCCGTAGGATACCGTCTTCAGCCTTTAAAATTATTGTATACCTACGAGTACCCCATAATTCAGCTCCAAACAACAAAATGGACTGGATTTTGACTTTAAATAAATTTACAATGTACAACAGGGAGTTACCCCCATATTTATTTTGAAACGTCTTGAGGGCAGCGGTAACAGCCTTAACCTTTTTTATCATTTGTTCAATATGCAGGTGCCATGTTATGTCATGTTTAATATAATAACCAAGATATTTATAATGGTCTACACGCTCTATTTCCTTAGATGCACAAAACAATTTATGCTTATGGATCATCTTTTTTGAGAAAATCATACTTTTGGTTTTTAGGATGTTCATTGCCAACTCATTTTTCACACAATAATTCTCAAAAGCAATTAGTTTCCTTTGTGCCCCAATCTTTGTTCTATCCAGTAAAGCCGTATCATCGGCATAGGAGAGACTAGGTACAAAAAGGTTTCCAATTTTGGGTGAAGAGTGCAAGGAATCAGAAAAAATATCATTGAGGTCTGCCACATATAGATTGTACAATAGCGGGGCCAGTACACATCCCTGCCTGACCCCTTTATTTGTAGATACACGTCTAGACAGGGCATTATTTGAAGCGTACCGAATTTTAATCCATGTTCCAGTGTATAATTCCATTATCAAACGCAGCATAGTTATTGGAATTTTCATGTTAAGCAATTTAAGCCACAATTTTGATCTATTCAATGAGTCGAACGCACAGGTTAAATCAATGTAGATTGCAAATAACATATTACCATCAGTAAGTGCATATTTGTTGGCTAAATATGTTAGGGTGAAGACCTGATGGTGGACCGAAAGGCCACTCCTAAATCCACCCTGGCTCAGAGGAAGTAATTTATTTTCAGAGACCCAATCCTCAAAGTGTGACAATAGGTTCTTACAAAATACCTTCGCAGATGCATCTGAGACCGATATTAATCTATACATTGCTGGATCCATTTTTGATCCCCTCTTATGTACCGGGAAGACCACAGAGCCTTTCCACGATGATGGTATGACACCAGTTTCAATGATGTGATTGAATAATGGGGTTAGTATTTTTGCCCAGATTCCTCTATATGTTGTTAATAAAATGGCTGGAATACCATCCGGTCCGGCAGCACGTGATTTATTCAAGCCTTTGAGGATATTCAAGACTTGGGCTTCACCAATATAGGGAAGCATTGAATTAGAGTAAGGTTCAAGTGCATCCACCTCTTCATTAGGATTATAAAAATAGGAATTTAAATAATTCACCCAAACAGATTCAGTTAAGAAACAGTCAGGTTGAGAAACAACATTGGTGCTATTATTACGGACCATATTCCAAAAGTTGTTAAGGTTTGTATTTATCGCAGCACTCAACTCATTCCAACACTTTTCAAAGAACATTCTCTTTTTTGTTTTAAAGAAGAATTTTTTGTCCCTTATCAGTTGTTTTTTCCTAATATTCGAGTGGGCCCCAACTGTGTGTCTCATTGACCAGTTAAATTTGCGAAGAAACTCTCTACATTCACGATCAAACCATTCTTGATTTATTTTGTGAGATACGTATTTATTTGCTGAATACCATATTTTTTTCTGGACCAATTCAGATATGTCTTCAAACACCTCTATCACTTTATGGTTCAGATTATATTCTCCCTTGTAATTAAACATTAAATCTTCAAATGTATTCAGTATTTCAGATAGAAAGTTCGAACACAGGATATCATCACAAAATTTCCAATCAACCTTCAGCTGTTTTAATATTTCAACGTTCAAGGTTGATTCTGTACTTTCATACATCTTAGGAGTTTTCAATTTCAGTCTGATTGGAGTGTGATCACCAACCAGAACTGGAATTAATGTAAATTCATCAATAAATTTCAAGTCATCGAAAAAGATAAAAATGTAATCCAATACCGAACGTTGAGAACCCCGATGAAATGTATATATATCAGTATTAGAATTAAGTTGTAGGTTAGCTGGAAAAAACTGGTAATCCAAAAGTAATTTCATTACATTTTGGGATTGGGCATTTATTTTCTTTTTTGGAATGTTTGCAGAACAATTAATGACCTTGAACCAATTATGAAAAGTCGAGTACTTATACATTGGGAGTAAAAACATGTTCATATCTCCAGCTATGATAACACTTGTTTGATTGGTAGTGTATTTATCATAGTCAAGTAGAAATTCGACTATTTCATAACATTTTCTAGCATTGTTTTTCACTGTGGCCGGATTTAAGTACACATTCCATAAACAGATATTGTTTTTCCCCAATATTTGATTTTTTGTTGAGAAGAATAGACCCATAATCCCTTCAAATGGCGACCAACATTTTGTTATAGTCACATCTAAACTAGTGCTGATCAGTGTCAATAGGCCCCCCTTAGCATGCCCGTGCAGAGATGGATCAGCTCGGCATTCAAAGCTCTGGAACCCATTTATCTCAACATGATGACAAGCCCACGTCTCCTGTATAACTATGATTTTCTCTTTACACAATTCTATAGGGATGGTATTAGTCTTTGCATTTCGAAAATATCCCCCAGAGTTCCAGGAGACGAGGGCATTTTGATTTACAGCTAATCCTCATCAGAAGACTCTACTTCCACAAAAGAGGATTCTTCATCACTCGTCTCTTCACTTATGTTATCTATGTCAGTTGGTGTTTGTGGCAAAGGTGGAAAGCTTTCTTCATCCTCCTCGTCAAACATATATGTGTTACCATGTTGTACATTAGACATTTCCTGTCGTAAAGGTTTTTTATATTGAAGATCAAGGCCATATTTCCAAAAGTAATTAACTTGGTCAAGAATTTTTTCACAGACAAAGTGGTCAATGAGAGTAATCATTGTAGTCTCAGGCATATATTTACCATTATTTAGAAATGCAATATTTTTTATATGTGAAGATGTTATGAAGGACAGAGCCTGATTATTATTACACATACCCAACATAGCTTGCCTGTTGAAAAATATTCTTTCTTTCTCATAGTTACCAGTCACAAGAAATGGTGTAACATAAATGATGTTGCTACTTAGTCCTCTTTTCCTTTTGTTTTTATTTTCATTTTCATTTTTACCACTAGAGGTAGTGCAAGAGGAATTTCTGATTGGAACAGGAGGTGGAGTGTCGTTATCATCCACATAACTCACTTTCTTAGTTTGATTTCCTTTTGTTTTTCCCCAGTTTTGTAGTAGAGTATCCCATTTAGTTTTATCATTAGTTTTAGTCTGGAAATCATTGGTAGTTTTCCTTTTTTTTACTTGTTGTTTTTCTTTGTTTTTATTTTTTGCAGGTTGTTTGCCTTTAGATTTTTTTGGTATATTTTGATTTACTTCTCCTGTGGTGCTTTGTAACCCTGTAAACGTAAACGGTATGATATTATCCCTACTAGTCCCAGGTGTAGAGTTCAATAGGTCACCAACCGCTTCAGCAGAGCTAACTTGCTGCATTGTATTTGTTGTTATACTATTGTTAGGTGGAAGTCCAATAGTAACATCTTCAGGGTCTCTACTTAGCAGTTTAGAAGACAATCTTTGCGTGATCTTCAAATTTTGTTTACTTGAATCAAATAATTCATGGTGCAAAATGCCAAATTTTTTAATTTCATCCGTTACTGCTTCCAGATTTTCCTTATTTTCTACAATAAATTTCTGGGTTAGGTCATCCCTTTTAGTTGCTACAACTTGGCTATCCAACACAAGTTCTTGCAAATTAGAGAAGGTTTTATCCACTATGGTGTTTAGCCTAGAGACAATATCAGTCAAATTTGCTATGGATTGAACCATGTTATTGAATGGTTCCACTATTACCTCATTAATAACCTTTGTTAGAACAGCAGCCTGCTCATTCTTGTCTTCCTCAGAATTGTTACTGGGTACATCATTTGTTTCAGCAATTGTATGTTCCTCCATATTTGCAACATTGTTTCTGTTATTCGGAGAACTACAAAGAGACACCCATGGTGATACATAAGCGTTTATAATGGAGGTATCACTCAAGTGGCCCTCGCCATTATTAGTAGCTTCTTCCAATGGATTAGTGGATGTTATTTCATCTGTTATTTGTTTGGAATTTGCATTAGGAGTACGATGTACAAAGTTGTTAAGCGTTCCCTGTCTAGAATTAGAGTTATCATGACTTGTTCCCTCGTTTCCCTCATTGTCAGAAACTGTTGCAAGAGCATTCTTGCGTTTATTTTGTGTGGTATCTTTCTTAGGACCCATTGTGACAGGCACAGTCTCAGTGTAACAATCGCAAACAGCAATACACTTAACAGACTTATCAGAATGTAATAATGTGCACTCTACCTCTCTACCTCACTCGCCGAACTGCCAAACTGCTTTCCTTATCGCTCTTTGCGCTCTTAGCGCGCTGCCCGTCGCGCTGCTCTGGTAGCAAATGGATAGGTATAAGGTGTGCTCTAGTATCACGTGGCCTAAAGTTCTACACCGGCCGTATCACGTGACCCCGCAAGGGCGGGTCACCAATCGTGCTTGTTCCGAATGCAAGGTAAAAAATGCAAAAACGGATTACAAGTGAAATGTACAGAAAGCAAGATGTTAATTGCAGTTTTAGTTTCTCAAACAGGGGCACAACGCTAGAAGCGAGTGTAAAAAACACAAATCTCGCCAGCCTCCCCTTGAGTAGACAGGTCTCAAAATAGCAGTCTAATCACAATGTGGAAGCACAGAGTAATAAATTCAAACAGGCAGCAGTGAAGTTTACCAGGAGACTGCTCGCTTTTGAAGCTTCCTAAAATAAGTCACGTGACCCCGCAAGGGCGGGTCACCAATCGTGCTTGTTCCGAATGCAAGGTAAAAAATGCAAAAACGGATTACA
>JAWWMG010000085.1:0-10172 GCA_035048385.1 Plethodon glutinosus
GTCCTGAAATACCTTGTCCCCAGCATACAAACATAAGGTCCATTGTGACCTCATTCATCGCCTTCCTTACTCTATTGGCTATTAGTGATGTGCTGACTCGAAAAATAGTCACTAAATTGTAGACATCCCACTTCCGACATCGTACCAGACATCCTGGTTTCACACTTTCCAGTTGCAGTGTTATACCTGTTAGATGATCATCAGTGAGTACTGCCTCGTAGGAGAAGGGTGTTTTCAGACCTTGTATACCCCTCTATGGAGAGAGCAGCTTCATGTCCCCGGACCGGGGTGCATTACAGACAACCTTTTCTCACTCCCTGGTCGAGTCCTCTAGCTATGTGACCCAATATAATGCCCTAGTGTTCGGTGGGTGTCCATCCACCCGGTCCGCATCTTGGCCCACTCCTCAGGCCTTCTGCCAGGGGTGGAAGAGTTACCACAACAGCCAGATGCTGCAGTAAGGGACCACTATTAATGGAAGGGAATGAAAACACGCTAGGAATGGGAATGAAAGTACGCCAGAAATGGGAACTGGTGCATTGCTTGTGAGTCACATCCAGCCACCCAAATCTGAGGGTGGCTCCGACTAGGGTGTTTCCTGTAGGTATTCCCTGTAACCCAAGCAATAGACAGTTAAGATGTCCTTAGAAAGGCGACCCCTGTCATGAAGTGGTAGCTTCACAATGTCATCCTTGTGCTTTGAAGAACAAAGTGTGGGACAGCCACCATCGGTCCATGGTAATAGACAGCCCTGGTCCCTCTCCATTATTGCTACACCCACATTTTGTACATGTATGGGTAATGTGTCGGTGTTATGAATTTATTTCCACCGATTACATGAGGAGTACTCCGGAAGGGAGTACCTTATGTTACTGCCAGTAGACTGAGTGATATCTGCTGCACATATGGAGAGGTACATGCTGAACAATTACATAAACACTAGCGCAAGCAGCTACGTGCAGGGCGAGGTCATGGGGTACGCCAAGAACAGATTAAGCATTCTAGGTGTCCAGTAGTCCGTGTTTTTGTCTTCCAGTCATGTGATATATATATTGACTGTGATGCAGTTCCTATGCAATTCCTATGTAGTTTCTGTATGTAATTCCTAGGTGTAGTGAGTGCCTTATACAAACGTACCTCCCTTGTTGCAAGCCTGAGGCCTCTGTGCTAATGCAACCAGTGCACCTTATGTTAACATGCCACTTATTTTGGTCAGTAGTTTTTAAGGTTTAAGTAGTTTTTTACGCTCTTTTATTATAGTATATTAATCATGGATTAGCTGATCAAGAAGCGCAAGCGGCAGCCCGGAGTAACCGTAGGAGTAATGCATGTCCTGCCTTCCACCGTTGTGCCACCGGGAGATGGTACAGTAGTGGAACTGCAAACCTATTACCTGGCACATAGAGACATGGGGCTTCCAACAGAACGTCCACAAACATTCGCCAGAGTCACAAGAAAGGTTGTTAGAACATATTATAATATCTGGATGCATTCTACGTGTGTGCCATAGTGACGTACTTGACGAATGGCCCCCGCATTTGGACCTGAAATCAAATCCTAGTAAGAGAGAGAGATAGTGCCCCATTTACAGTACATTGGCATTACTATTAATGTGTTTCATGAGTTCACATGTATGCTTTATCTCTCCCATTAATCATTTAATGTTCTTGTCTTCCATTAACCATTTAATGTTCTTGTCTTCCATTATATGCACTGAATGTGATGTTGCTTCAATGCAATTGCCATCAGCACCCTAGGTGTGGTGAGTGTCGCTTTCTGTAAAGATGTAATGTATTGTATGCAGAGTAAATTGTATCATATAACACCATCCGCTGTCACACCCGCACTGTTCTACCATGCCTAACACAGTGCTACTAGGCCTAACTAGGCCTAACAAGTAGGCCCCAGGAAATGGTATGTGATCCCTAGCATGTATAGCTGACAGAGCATATTGTAGCAAGGGCCCTTCACACTTCACCCAGACAATACAGTCAGGATGCATTGCCAAGAAAAATCTTATCTGTAAGAATGTGCTTCAGTGGCAGGGCTGAGTAAAGAGCGCGTGATCTGTGGAAATTGCCTATTCAGTCTGACGTGTGTGTAAGGCACCCAATCATATGCTATGTTTAACACGCCTAGTTCTTGAACTGTGACGAATGGTATAATACTCTGTACTGTACCGGAAATAAACTGAGAACTCTTGAGGACTGCACTCGTGGTGTGTGTTCATTTATTTTCTCCCTGCTATGCTGGTGATTGGTGGCATGGTATTATGCCAGTAACCTTGATACTGAGCACTTGAACAGATGCTGGGACAGAAAAACAGCGATCTGTTCTAACAGATGGTGGAGAAACGCGGGCATCCATGCCGCTACCTTCCCCTGCCTCTCCATGGGGTGGAGGGAGTTCTCTGGTAGCAGTCAGCGAAGGTGGGGTTGTCCTGGACGCCCCCGCCTGATGCTGCCCGGACCCCTGATTCCACTCTGGAGAGTACGGACCGAGAGGCGCAGCAGAGCTGTTCAGGTGAGTGGAGTAGCATCTGTAAAGACGCCGTACATTCACCTGAATTGTGCTCTGTGTAATTTACTGCATGACTGTGTAACTTTGTAATGTATACAATTTACGGGTCTGCTGCCCTCGGTGGCCAAATCACTAGCATAGCAGTAAATAACGTTTTCTCTGTTCATGTGTGAGCCCTGCCTCTTAAGCCCTTCTCCTCTTTTCTTCTGCTAAATTCTGGACGTCCACTTTCCCTAATATATCACTCTGTCTATTTAGCTTTTGTTTCAAGGGCTTTGAGAGGTGAGGTAATCACAGGGGCAGTGGGAGTTTGTGGAGAGTTTGTGGCCGTGGACACAGCTCCCACCAGTCAAAGCTAGGCACGGCTCCCAGTAGAAAACGGCACACCAGGGGGTGGCGCTATTTCACCCTCTGGGTGCAAAAGGTGCACATGCGGTGTACATACATGTCGGGTGACGTATGCTACGTTAAGGATTCTGCGCCGAACCATTTAGTGTTGAAGCGCTGATGCGTGGGTAATGTCATGGGGTGACATGAGATGTTTGGCCAGGCCAGGCCAAGCGTCTGCCGCAAGTGTCCCTTGAGACACGGGTGTTCAGTAACCTTACACCTCCGGTTGTTGTTACACCTGTCATGTTGAAGACCATGCCAACTGACGGCCTAGAGGGAGGAGAAGTCCCAGTATGGGCTGAACACTGTTCCGCTGAGGTGCTCTGCTGTCTCACAGGCATTGAGCTGCAGCTGTGCCACTGAGCTCTGCCGTCTAGTGTGCATTGAGCTGCAGTGGGGCAGTTTGGAACAGTTAGGGAGATCTGCCCCTGGACGTCGCAGGGCCCCTCACTGTTGTAAGGGACGGGTAGCCCGTTGAAGACCGGGTGTGCTGTGGTCTCTAATGTCAAATAGATTCACCTGTCATGCCTCCACATGCACGTGCGCATGTCTGTTGTGAGGGGCAAGTTTCCCCATGCCCCTGTTCGAGTATTTCCAGTCACGGTGAAGACAGTATGTGAGTAAATAGCCAAGTAGCCAACAACAGACATGCCACCCCCGAGCAACGCAGGCTGGGGGTAGTGCTAATGGGGTGGGGTCCATGTCAGACGTGAACAGAAGTGTGCCCATTGTGCCCACTAAACTTTGTATTCTGTATAGTGGTGACGCCACTCCAGACAGTGTGTATTATGGTTCCCAGGGCAAACGAAAAGAATGGCCGGTGCCCAGTGGGTGAAGGATTGAGTCTGGAGGCAGGCCTCCCTCTTAACAGAATGACAAAGAGAGCACTAGGCTCATTCAGTATACCCCTCGTTGTAATCCAGTGACAGACTCTTTTTTCCATTCGGGGCGAGGGCTAGATCGCCTCCAAATCCCATATATGAACACACTGGATTTGAAAAAGAAAAGGAGGTGGTATGAAGATATAATTTGGTTGCCTCATAAAAATGAAAAATGCTGTAGAGGCTAGCCCCTATCCTGGAACGTCCTCATGAGGATGCAGGGGCCCTTAGAGCCATCCCTGTGGTGTTCCCTACGCCTGTTATCGCGTTTAGAGCTAACATTAGCTCGCCTAGCCCCCACCGTTTCATCAGAGTATTTAGTGTTTTCTAATCAAGGTATAAGGCTGGTTAGCGGACTGACAACTGTTTATGCATGCAGTACGTGATACGTACTGTTGATCTGAAACGGATGAAATAAAAACATTATCCGAGTTGAAGTCTAGCTCTATGAGTGTACGGAAAATAAATCTCATTATTTATGAAACCATGTTTTGAATACCGCTTTTGAAGGAAAGGGGTGGGGAAGGGGGAATTCTGACATCTGGTCAAACAGGGTGTGTAGGTGATGGGAAATGCTTCATAGATTCCCCAGGAGGAATGCCGAGGAGAGGGTGTGTAATCCCAGCCACGGATAGTATAGTTCCTTTCAAAATATTATGGAACTGCCGTTGGTTGAGGCCATGTGGAGTAAATGATTTAGAAGAAGTGGTGTTCTGTTCCTCGGAGCTTGTGAAAGATATATGTTCTCATCCCTGCAGTGTCTGGCTCAAAGGATTGTAAAAGTTAGAACAAATTGTAAAATTAAAATATGTGTCCCCGTGTGTTAGACACTATTAGATGAAGCCCTGCCCCACTAGTGAGGGAATTGGAGTCACTATTTTGGGGGAGGGAAGGAGCTTTACATTGATCAGTCCATCCATACTGAGTTGGGCATGAGGAGTGAGATTGTTTATGACCTACTAACTCCTCTAAGAGAGTGTTCTGACACTGGGGGGTTAACGTGTTGGCAGCCAGTATGCAATTTCAGGCTGTCTCCCTAGGTCTTGGCCTCCTGTGAGGAGGGTGGATCCATTCCTCTGCACTAGAAAAGGTGTTATGAAGGGAGTTCGTAAACAGCCAGCAGTTCCTATTTTTAGAGATATTTGCGGTACTGAGTGTGTGGCGCTACGGCTGTAGTGTTATTTCTGACAGTTATCTCATCATTCCCGTCATTCTAGAAAGAAAGCAATAAAACACATGATGTTCCCTGAGAGAGCTTTACACCGTATTGTTACATAGAAGGCAGACCTTCCTTTTCAAAGTGAGACAGGTGATAAGCACAAACACCATTAGACATGCATCAGCTAGATGCAGAGAGCGTAAGCAGCCCCAGCCTCAGTTATCATGAAAACCGCAGGTGGTGATTCTGTTAACTCACTCGTTTCCACTTTGTTGATAACCAAACAGGAGAAGACTTCCACACGAAGTCAATTTGATGTCATAGAATAATGTAAGCTGAAAATCCGGTGGAAAACGTGGTTTAACAGAATTTTGTACATGAGGCGGATCTAGTACCAGGACACGTGGGAAAATGCCAGGGAGGTCTTGCCCTGAATCAGACCCTATTAGTACAAAATTGACTGGACTGGAGAGTCAGTAGTCATGTCCATTATGGGTCAGGGTCATGTCCCGGTTAAGCACTGTATGTCGCTTCTATGTTGTGTTGTCTGAAGGTCTAGGATGTCATCTTTCCCCAATACATTTGCCACAAACCAGTTTTACTAGACTGTCCAGCTTTTCAAATGGGGACAATGTATGTTTCAGCCCTTAGCAGGGCTCAGGCCAAACTTTGTCTGCCCCACTGGTGTGCGGTATAACTGTAGCTGTGTACACATTATACGTGTTCATACCAACCATAGTATAACTTCAGACAACCCTGAACATGTGGTCTGCTCTGGTCAAACGCCCAGAGGACATAAACATACATGCAGCTCTCATTTCCACCTGCTCATTAGGAAAAAAGTGAAGGGAAACCCACTAATAACAGTGTTATGGTGAATACAGCCGGTGCGCTGTTTGATTTTTTTAAATTATATTATGCTTTCCTCTTGGGCTCTGCAAGCAGAGAGGGGGAATGTCTCCTCTCCTCTATTTTAAGAGTGAGGCTGGTAGCTTCTGCACGTACCGTAATGCAAGCCAGGAAAGGCATTCTACCTTAAATGAAGTGAAACACTGTTGAGCAGTTGTGCATCATGTATATGGCTGGAGAAGAAATGAAAAAGAACTGGAGTTAGGTTTTCTGCCCTCTATTGAAGTCCTGTGGTCACGAGAACAATGGGGGAGACACTGGAATAAAATCTGCCCTATGTTATGACCTGATATATCCACCCTAGGTCAGGGGCTTTGTGGCGTTTTTGAACTGCACTGTATACTGTGTTAAACGTTATTTGCAGACTTTGTGACAGTGACAGAGGAGCAAGCTTTGGGCTATGGGAGTGGCTATGTAGGCCCCCTTTCGGATTCCCGTCCTGTAAGCAAATCCACCACAATGAGTAAAGGTGGCTGACGGTTTGACTGCTCTCTATAGGAGGGCGATGTATAGCAATGTAAAATGTGCACCCACATAGCCCTGTGTCAACAAACACCCCCGAATCAGCCTCAGTGAGCAGGTTCACGGTCTGGTATGTGTCTGCCGCGCCTGGTTTTCATCATGAGCAGCGCGGGCAGATAGCAGGATCTGGGACGGCCGCCAGAATTTACGGCCTTGACAAGGGAGGGCAGAAAAGATAAATAAACTCAGAGACAGCCACAACAGATTCTGCGCTCTCACCCACTATGGGAACTACAGGAATCAATATGTGTTGAAAGCCCGTTTCTTCATGCAAGAGAAAATGTTTCAAAAATGCACGGCACACAATGCAGATATGTACATGAGGAAAGGAGAGTCTGTGGATTAGCATTATCTACACACAGGAGATGTGTGTTTTGATGGGGCATTATCAAGTTAAAACAGGATTGTCAGCAGGTTGTTTCAGACTTGAGGATATAACAGGGCAAGCCGACTGGGAGATTTCAGGTCAAGCCCGAGCCAAGTCAAGCCAGCTAAAAACAGCCTGACCCATAAGACATTGATGCAGTCCCAGTCTACAGGAAATAATACGACTATCACAGACGTTGGTTTGAGAGAGGAAGTTTATAATATCACCTTACTAAGTGAGCAGTAAATGAGCACGATCTCACAAGGCAGTTCGTAATGTAAGTGGAGTACATTTTTCAGACAGCGTGCCATCTGTGTTTCCTGGAATGAAGAACTCGCCAATAACAGGCCACAAAGCAGTAGCACCGAGTATTTGCAAGGCGATAGCTAGGTATTGCTGAGACGTTAGGGAAATTATTGTTAAGTACTGCAGTAAACATACCAACGTGCCGATCAAAATGTCAAATTGAGCTGATGAGATTCGTCGTGATTACACCCCACAGTGGACCTGGTCTGCCAGCTGTGTTTACCTTTGCCCAAACCAAGGTGGACTGCAAGAAGAAGCCTGACCTGCTCTCTTGGACAGAGGGGGTGGGGGCTGCCGAGGGCTGTGAGCCCAGGTCAACAACAACCAGGGATGGCCCTTACCATGGGCTGCATGGGCGGGCGCCCAGGGCACCACATGCCAGAAAAGCAGTCGAGACCGCCCCTGAGGCACTGCAGGTGGAACCCAGGACGTCACTGCCCGGGGCGCTGCCCAACTCCGGACCGCTCCTGCCAGTGACCACTTACCTGTGGCCCTAGATACCCAGGCGAAGAATTCACCATCCAGTGGCTGTGTCAAGGAGGTGTCACCTACGTGATCTAGTGGGGTGCCTCGAAGAGTTCCACGCAAGGCAGACAGCCCGGTCGCGGGTTCCAGCGCACTTTCTACATCCAGTGGCTGGCCAGGACGCAGAAGTTGTGCCGTACCATAACATATGAATGCCTGAAGAACACGCATGCAGGCATGATTCAAGGAATGAAGATGGACGAGCGAGGCAAATGCCGGTCACGGAATGCTGGTCTGGACAGAAGAGCATACCAGGGCAAGGAGGATGCTTCTGAAAGCGAGGCTGCAGGTGTGCACCACTTCGATGCTGCCAGGGAGACATCAAGAATGTGTGTGTGAGCATCCAAGCCAGGAAAAGACTTTTTGATGAAGGCCTTGCTCGCCAACAAACATCTGGCCTATCGCAACAGAAAACCTGAACAATCTGTCAAGATTCAGTGACAACCAGCAACCGGATTCTCACAAACATTGAAAGGAAAAGTGACATCGCAAGAAAAGTGACATCACCGGAAGATCACTCCATACTCTCTCACACCCTGCTGCATGAAAACGGATCTGTGAAACCTGAAGCAGAAAATGATATCTGGGACTCTGATGAAATCTTGCTGATGATGTGATAAGAACCAAAGAACTCATCGCGCAGAAGTTTTGCAATGCGCAAAGGAGAACTGACCATTGAACTATTCAAGCCTGAACAGAGTACAATCAGATCAGAGCTGTATGCACCCCTGAGACAGATATTAGGATAGTAAAAGTGAACTTGTAAGACATATGCCTTGGGGTAGGCAATGGTTTCAAGGAGTCTTGGGAGGGAGGTGCACAGACAATTTCAGGTTGGTTAGTTAGTCTCTAGGGCAAGATAGGAGTGATGATCTCTTTCCTACTGTACATGTCTGCGTGGTCCTGACCAGTGCTGAATGAACAGGGCGACTCGTACCCTGCTTTGGGTACGGGCAATCAATGAATCCAAATTAAAAGTGAATCCAAATTAAAAGTGTTAACCTGTTTCAGATTGTAAAATGCAAATTGCAAACTGCACACACAAAAGTACACAAAAGTTCTAAAACGTGTTTTCCCTTTGTCATCCTTTTCTTGTATGTGACGTGCTGCCCTCGGGGCATCATGAGAGAGGCCTGTCATCTTGTTGGTGGAGCAGCCAGCCCTCCAAGGAGACCTGGTTGACACGGACAGTCCCAGCCACCGCCAGAAACCGTGGCCAGGAGTGGGGACAGATCCGAGTTCACCTTGAAGGCCTCTACACATACACCTACACTTTGGAACTCTGAACGAACTCAATTACAGACTAAACAGACAATCCAGAATCGTGGTGGCTCCATTTATGTGCCGTCATCGCTAAGGTCAAATCAGGGGCAGCTCTGGAGAGTGCCTAGGACCTTGCCACCATATATATATCTATATGACCCTTCTCTGGAGTGTGCATTTTTTAAGTTAACATTTTTAAGTTTAAGTTGACATTTTTTCTCCTTTATTTCATTATTTCTCCATTATGCATTTTTTGAATTGATATTTTTTCGTATTGCCATTTTTATTATCACCCATGGATTTTTGTCATCCAGCACTATCAGTGCTACCTCTGGACATAGGGCCTAGAGCTCTGCAAATATGTAGCCTTCATGCCCTGCAACGGTATTTCCGTGGCTCCTTATGATGTCATGTATTGTGTTCCTTTTATTATTACGGACCTGTTGCATGTATCCAGCTTTACACATGTCTACACTTCTCTTGCACTCACTTATCACATATCCATTGCTTGAAGCTGAAAGAAGCAGGGGCCTTTTCTCCCTCTCGTATGAAAATGACAAGACCTCGTCAGAGTGTACACACAATTCTTAAAGTGTGTGTTTGAGGAGGGAGTGGCAGCCTACAAGTGAGTGGATATAGCTTGATGTAGTATCTAGAGTGAGGACGGTGTGGTGTGTTCTGGGAAGCACCATCCATTGGACAGGTATCTTAATACAGACCCAAAGACATACCAGTGTCTATGGGCCACCACAGGGGTGGCATCCGAAAGGGGTGGGTCTGGTGTGTCCCAAGAGAAGAACCCGGTGGTCGTGGTTCTAAAATACCTTGTCCCCAGTATACAAACATTAGGTCCGGTGTGATCTCATTCGTCGCCCTCCTTGCTCTATTAGCTATTTAGTGATGTGCTGATTCGAAAAATAGTCACTAAACTGTAGACATCCCATACCAGGCATCCTGATTTCACACTTTCCGGGTGCAGTGTCATACCTATTAGATGATCATCAGTGAGTACTGCCTCGTAGGGGAAGGGTGTTTTCGACCTTGTATACCCCTCTATGGAAAGAGCAGCTTCATGTCCCCGGACCGGGGTGCATTACAGACAACCGTTTCTCACTCCCTGGTCGAGTCCTCTAGCTCGGTGACCCAATATAATGCCCTAGTGTTCGGTGGGTGTCCATCCACCCGGTCCGCATCTTGGTCCACTCCTCAGGCCTTCTGCCAGGGGTGGAAGAGTTACCACAACAGTCAGATGCTGCAGTAAGGGACCGCCATTAATGGAAGGGAATGAAAACATGCTGACATGGGTGCATTACTTGTGTGAATCTCCACA
>JAWWMG010000087.1:0-10104 GCA_035048385.1 Plethodon glutinosus
CCCGTGAAATTGTTTAATGCCTCTTTTGTCTTTTTGGACTGATTTTCTGAATTGGATGCCATAACATCCAGGCAGACTCTCAGGGCCCCCCAGCCCTAGACACTGTTTCCCACATGCTGTACAATTACACCTCTCCACTCCAGAATACTGCAGTTTCACAAAAAGGAAATCTATAAACAACACAAACAGCAGCGGAGAAAGAGCACACCCATTCCGTGTGCCCCTCTAAAGTCTAATTTCCCCTGTCTATTCCCCACTGAATAATACTTTGGCCCAGTGCGCCGACTATAACAGCCTTTCCACTCTGTCAAAATACTGCCGAACCCCGTGTGGCCTAGGATAAAGTATATAGTGCCATAATAGTGAATCAAATGCATTGGCAGCACCTAAAGATACTGCCAGCACAATTTCCATGCCTTCAAAAGAGGCCCTTTGCCATAGATTTATTTTTTGCAACCACTCCACCTGCGACCGCATGAAAAAAACAAGCATTGGCCAATGCCATACCTTTTCGGAGTGTTATGACTTCGTCCTTAGACTCAACAAATGGAAAATGGCCTATAACGAAAATACCAGAGTGAGATAGCTCTCTGCTCTGAAAGTATCTTGCATGTCAGAAAACTACAAATACCGGCTACATGAGCATTGATAGAATGCCTGTCCCGTCAGTATGATTTGGCCCCGCCTTCTTTGTGGCCTGCCTAGTGTGCAGATCCGCATTAATAAAGAAGGCCCGCCTGGCCTCTAACAGCCATTCTAGCGGCTCGTGGGAGTGACGTATACTGAAGCGTGAACGCACCTGTCGGACCCCGCCCCCTTCCTGTCTGCACTTCCGTGTTTACAACTAGTCGCTTTACTGTCTCTCCTTCCCTCCAATTCCATCCGCTTTGTCAGAGACGCGGTCTGCCAATCACAGAGGCCCGGTGACGCCATCTAACCCGCCCCGCTCCAGTCAAAGAAATAGCAGTCGCCCATTGGCCACTGGACAGGGTTCGAAAAACTGTGCCCAACTAAGAGATAGGCCATCACATAGCGTCAATCAAAGAATAAAAAAAATGAGGTCTTGCAGTCCCGCTAGGAACTGGGCTATGACGAAAAAGAGGGTGTGCGCGTTCTCGCCCTGCACATTCTTCGGTTGCTTTGAAGAGCCAAAAGGCACTTCAAACCTAAGAAAAACAAGAGAGTAACTGGGCCTGGGGTCAATGGTAAAGGGACAGTCCGGTGCCTGAATGACCCTGATTTTTGTTAATGAATAATAAAGTGCCCAAAAGGTACTTTAAAATGCACGTGCTCTTCTTGCAAGAGTTTCTTTTATTTTGCAGATATTTTATTTCAAAATACAGCTTTGCACAATTTGCATAGTGTTCAGGAACGCCCCTTAGCTTTTCAGTTTCTTTTGAAAGTGACTGACTTTCCTGGCCAATCAGAACTAAGGAGAAGTTGCCTCAGTGGAAAAGGTACACAGGCAGACAAAAATGAGCATCAGCACGTCCCGGGCACGCGTGAGTCCATCTGCCCAGGATCACACTGATGACTGGGAGTTGCTGGTGTACAGTGTAGTCATTTTATCATTACTTGAAAACTAGCAAAGTGCAGCATGAGATAACACTAGCGCAATGCACTAGGCACTGGTCTTCTGGGATAGCAAAGCACCATTTGCATAACTCAGTACTAATTTGCATAGCAGTCTGCAGGTCACCAGAATGAGGGAAGTGAGTACTTTTAATGGTGCAGGGATAGCCCCATGAAATAATGGGACACAAATAGTCTTATAAAACTTGTGCTCTGTGGCCTAGAGATAGCAGCAGGTACACAGGTGGGTGTTCAGGGAGAGCACGAGAAGAGAGAAAGTACTGAAACATCGCCCTCAGTTTCAGAAGAAGACAAGACACATATGGAAAACAGAGAGAAAATTACCAACAGTAACACAGCAGATAAGCCACGAGCACCTACACGAGGAGCAGTGGATACCAAACCAAGAGAGAGAAAAGCAGAGTGGGGTGGGAGGGAAAAAAGGAAAGAAAGAACAGGAAGGAGGAGTACAGGCTCCTAAAGCCAAACGGGCAGTTAAAAGGACACTTTGGACTCCATTACAACTTAAATGTATTATCATCCTCACTTTGCACTCTGTCTGCGTCTGGGAAATCAAAGACCTGCTCTATTTGTGCGCAATTGTCTCTGCGCATCTCGGGGAGGGGAGGGAACGGAAAAGGAGGAGAGAGGAGGAGAGGGGAGTGCTGCAACAGAACAGATTCCGAGTTATCTGTATCCCATTATTTCATGGGACTATCCCTGCCCCATTTTATCGACTTACTTTACTTGTCATGGTGCCCTGCAGGCTTCTGTGCAAATTAGTAGAAAGTTACGCAAATGTTGCTTTGCTATCCCAGAAGGTCAGCGCCTAGTGCACTGCGCTATTGTTTTCTCATGCGGCACTTTGCTATTTTTCAAATAATGTAAAAATGACTAAGTTGTAAAACAGCGACTCCCAGTCATCAGTGTGATCCTGGGCAGATGAAGTAACGCTTGCCTTGAACTTGCTGATTCCCATTTTTCTCTGCCCGTATTCCATTTGCATTGATGCAACTTCTTAATTCTGACTGGCCAGAAAAGTCAGTCACTTTGAAAACAAACTGCACAGTAAGGGGGCGTTCCTACTGCTATGCAAATTGTGTAAAAGTGTATTTTTGAAATAACGCAGCTCCAAATCTAAACAGGCCCTTGCAATAAGAGAAAGTGCATTTTAAAATACTGAGTTCTTTCGTGTGCACTTAAAAATATTCGGGGTCATTCGGGCACTAAAGTGTCCCTTTAAAACACAAACTACTATTTTATTAAAGCTGAATAATGATACACTTACAAAATGTTAATAATGGCTACAGTTTTACAGTATCTTTTTGCAGTGGCCACGGCAGTGTAAATAGCCACTTTAAATGTGCACGGGCTGGGTAACGCGGTGGCGCGAACCCAACTTTTTAACGCGTTTGCTGGTTTACTCTCATAGTATAATTACTTTTTAAAAACAGAAATAATATACCGCTCAAATGTCAAAAATGAAGTGCTTTTGTCAGTCCCTGTGCCTGCCCTATCTTATTCACATACCTGCCTGCTGCCCGCCCACCACATCCAAACATTTGCAGTCAATGCTTTCAACGTCCCCACTCACCGTGCAGCTTCCTTTTTCCTCTGGATCACAGAAACTGACTCGGTGAGGGAGGAGGGTGGGGGAGTCCGTAAATCGCTATTTGTTCAGACGAGCTCTACTTTACACGTTACAGTACGCCCCCTTACCCCTGAAGTATGTAACGGGCACATCGATAACATAGTGGAAGAGCCCGGCATACAACAGCGAAGGGTCGGGCAGCTTTGTCTCCAGCTTGATATCAGGAGTATGGGGCGGGGGCTCCGAGTACGCAGCCTGGTCCCACTTGTCCGGACCCGGCATTTTCTATGCTCCGATAGAACTGTCAGCCCGACCTCGACTCCACTTCACAGCAAGGGTAATAGCGCGGCACGGCATTAGAGGCGGGGGAGTGGCCGCCATCTTGGAATGGCGTTTTAACGTGGTATTTCCAATCTAAATAATGTTCAACATTTTATTTTTCACTCACTTTCGTAAAAGGCCAAGACGGGCTGTACAAAAATGAAATATATGAATGTTTAATGTTAAATTAAATATGAGTCACTGTTCCATTGTGAGTGAAATACATTTGACCGAAAAAACATTTTTTAGCATTTTATTATTAACACTTCATAGTAATCAGCCTTTCGAAGGTGACAGAGAAATTAGTATTCATTTGGCAGCGGCCATTGGCTTTGTTTCAGTGCAGGCGGTGCCGTGTGGATGCAATGCCGTACGGATGCGTGCTCATGTCATCAGCGCGATGACGTAAGCACGCATCCGTACTGCTACAGGCAACCCGCAGTGGCTATACCGTTTAGCCACTGCAAGAATCCGATACGTAGACCTTTCGGCTACTGCGCAGCCCATGCGCATTTCCCGAAAAGGTAAAAAATAGCTCATAGCATGACAGAGAGCACAGTGCAGTGGAACACTGCACTGACTTCAACTGCGCTGCATGCACTGATTTCTCACGCAATTCGTATGCATTCCCTCTGGTGAAAACGCGCTATTCTGAATATGCAGAGACAGTGAAAGGAAGCAACATTTTTCCTCCAAGTATGTTCGACTTACCTTACATAGTTGCATATGTCGTTTAGAATGCCTCTCAACACTAATCACAAGCAGTCCACCTAGTCAAGGGCTGTCTTGGACAGCTGAAGTTGATGCTGATTGGTATATCATGTGATTACAAAGCAGACACAGATCACGTGACAGGCAGTGCAATGCACTCATGCACCCATCCCATGCTATTCAGCAGTTAAGAAAGCCCGGTGCCAAATTTACTCCCATTTCTTTCCAATACATATTAAAGTACTCAATTAGTACTTTAAAAAGCATTTTTCAATAAAGCAAAAGTTCTCCGTTTTAAAAGTATAGCGTTTTAAAAGTAATTTTGTAGAAATTGAATACTGTTTTGCAATGCTCCCTTAGCCAGACAGCTTGTTTCTAGGCACAGCAGGTCCTAAGCTCTGCTACTGTGTTATACATAGCAACTAGGGTAATAAAGCAATTGTGGACAGGATTTGAGCAGATACAGGGAAGAGACAGGGCTCTCCAAAAGGCAGCTGAGCATTTTGTACTTACTCTCTGATGGATGGACTGAAGGAATGTGTGCTTTCACAGAAGGCTTCACTGACCACGTGGTACACCATTTCACTTTCTGACACAATCACAATACAGATGTATCCTTTTCACTGCACTCTCAAATTTTCAAAGGGAGTGGAAATGCTGCACGCTTTAAAGGCTTATCTCTGCCTAGAGACATGGACTGTCATGCAAACTGAACAGGCACGTCCCTGGTGCTATAGTAAATAGAACGCAAGTAAGTTGTACAGGAGGGTGCCGGTGTCCCTTTAAAAGGGACTCTAGCACACTTTTTACAACTGAAGCCCAGCTTACAGAGCATGAAAATTTAGTTAGAAACGTGGTTTTGTTTGTTCAGAAGCACGGCTGCATCAACATAAAAAAAGCTTTTAAAAGCCTGATTTACTTACATTTTGGTGCATGCCTTTATGCTAATCAGCAGGCAGGAAGTTTGGAGTGAGCTGCGGAAAGGCTGTCTCTGTCACCAGAAAACGGGCACCTTTTACTGCCTGTGTAATCAATGGGAGGTAAAGTTGCACCTATGCAGCAGTGAGCTGCATAAACCTCCACTACCTCTGTCACCGACGGCCTGTGCAATCAAGGTGAGGGAAAGTCGCACTTTCAGTAGCAGTGAGCTGTGTCAACCAGTCAAATGGTCGCTGATAAAAGGAAGATTCCCTGGAGGCCTGTTGTGCATCAGGGGACTGATTTGCCTAATGTACACTGTATGCAACATGGCGGCCGCCAAAGGAGACATGAGCACCATGGAGTAGGAATAATATCAGTGATATTAAAACGGGGAAGTCATTTGTTTCTTCATATCTATGTTGCTGTGACCGCTACCCACACGGCACTGCTTTCCGGTGCCTACTGTCCTTTTAAAATAATTGCCTGATATCCTAGTCAGCTGGAGTTGCTGCCCCGTAACATGCGATTCCAATGCTCGTTCAGATCATGTGACAAGCAGCAGTTCGCACCTGCTATAAGCAACCCATTCTATCGTTATATAATCGGACTCTACACTGCAGATTAACATGTTTCTCAGACTGCTCCTTCATTACAGTTCAGTCCCTGATCATGTGACAGTCTCTTCCTCCTTCACCCATCACGCGCAGGCCGTTCTTTGGCTCCGTGCACAGCTGGCTCTTCATCCACTCATGGACCCTAAAGAAATCCACAAGACAACAAAATAAACACCACCCTAGAAAGCTTCCCTCCCCTGTGCACGCACCCACTCCTACCATTCTGCTGTTCTTGTTCTGCTAGGCTCACACTCACCCAGGAAGCAGAAACACCCTCAGGAAGAACGAGCCTGTCACAGACACACACACACTCCAACACCAATCAGAACCAGGCGATAGCTGAGTGACGTTTCATCCCTGGACATAAAAGACGGACAATGACACACTCTTAGACAGTATACATAAAGACAGCCATATTTAAACATCGTAATATCATACAAAGTGATTTGTTTGAGAAATGTTTTCTATTATCAACAGAGCGATTGCATTGATGAGTCAAACTTTAATTATTGTATTTGATAAATGTTTTCTCCTACTACTTTCGGAAAAAACGATTAGTAGTGATTTTTAAAATGTTATGAATAAATTAATACGGTTTATATGTAACATAACAGCAGAGGCATTTTTATAATAAAGTTATTAAAGTGGTGTGAATTTATGTTCTACCTTTCTCCTTGGCACTTCCGTTGGATACCATCCGTGATATTCCGTACAAACATGGCCGTCACACCTAGGAGAAGCCCGCGGGTGATGGCCGGCCTCTAGCAGTCCGGATGCGTGGGCATGTCATCAACGCGATGACATAGGCACCCATCCGGACTGCTATAGGTAACCCGCAGTGGCTATACCATTTAGCCACTGCGATACTCCGATGCCTAAACCATTTCGGCTCTGCGCACGGGCTGCTGCGCAGCCCATGCGCATCACCGAAAAGGTAAAAATAAGAGATTATAGAACAAGACCATGGACGGGTCACTGATTCGGTCTGTCTTGTATTCACTATGAAAATAGTCTTCCATGATGCACAAGTGTAAACATAATAAAAAAAAAAAAAACAATCATGTGGCACTGTTAACACAATGATTTGGCCATGACAAAATGATGTAAATATCAGCATCCCGTTAGCATGTAAATGATGTGGTGTCAAACCCGAGTGAACAACGGCTTAAGTTGCACGTGACCCAGTTTACATGGCATCTCCCTGGCATGGCATACTACCGCTACGCAGTGTCAGGAGAGCCAACTTTTGAAAATCCCGGGGGTGTGGGGGCTAAAGCACTGAATGTGCAGGAGGCTTCAGGTCATCTGCCCATTGTCCCCAGGGGCTAAGAATTCGGGGGAGGGGTCTGGCCCTCTTGCCCCCCCCTCCACACACAATAGTTGGCGCCCCTGCACAGTGTTGTTTTCACGAACTACGCATGCCAACTCCATGTAAATTGTGTCATGCCATTTGCCAATGCAGCGTGACTAGTGACATGCCAGTAACATTCACCACAACTATGTAAACGGTACCATGCCAGGCTTGCCAGCACACTGCTGACAGGGTCAGTCTTCTAAAAGTCACGTGTTAATGCCGTACCATGTAGGGTAGGCAGCGGCATGTCAGTATCATTCAAACATTAGAATTAAAAATACAAAGCAGAGCGTTTAATGCAATGTAAAAAGTGACGTTTTCACACCTCTCCTTAATTAATGCGCTTTTGTACATCAGCTTATTTATACCAGTGAATATACCAGTCCACTGCACACGTGGGGCAATATATATACTAAATTGCACATCGCAAACGTAGCAGCCTCACAAGTAAACTTTGAGTCACTTATCCAGAGTAATAAATACATTACAGTACCAAACAAAAAACACATGCTTAATGTAAATCAGACTGGACAGTTAAGTGGGGTTTCACTTGCAGTTTCAAGGTTTAAATATCAGCAAAAAAAAGGCAAGCCAGCGCCAGCGTAAGCCAGCGCACGAAAAAGCATTAGTGCGACATTGGGCAATTTTTCCTACAAGCACAATGTTGTTTTTGTTTCTTCCGAGCCTGTTGAGACAAACATCTGTTATAGAAGAACAACTATCTCCCAAACCGCCGAGAGGGCGCCCCACAGCCAAAGTCAACATCACCACCGGCGCGCGGGAACCAAGCACAGTCTGGAGCCCCGGGCCCGGGCCGTAACCGGCGGGGTCAGGGCGGCCTCGTGCATCATTTCACACTTGACTTGCAGTTAGGAGCACATATGCTAATTTATTAAAGCATGCCACGTGACTCATGCGACTACGGATTGTGTATTGGAAATGAAGGGTAAGGGTTAAACACTGGCAAGAGATGATAATGCGCTACAATTGATACGAATACGATTATAAAAAAAATGTTCAATGCAATACCTCAATAACTCTTTCACTGGTTACCACAAAAAAACGCTTTTTATAACAACTTTAATTTCACTGACAATTGACAAAAGGTGGCATTTGCATTGTATCACCACAACTGGGCAGTAAGCGCCCTCGCTCTATGCCTCCACAAAGGGTGTGCTAAAGCTAAGCTGAACAGTGCAATGTAAATGTAATAGCATTCCCGAAACCTCGAGTCCAGCTCTGACCCCTGCTGACGTCGTTGCAAAACTAACTCACAACAAGTTGATCATAATGCTGTGCTGTAACAACAATGCAAACACAGTTTATTGTAGCTAAGCTTTTATTTAACTGCGCCCGCCGCCCATCATGGACGGTGATGGCGATGGCGGTGGTGGCCCCGTTGCCTGTGACGTAAAATCACCATCATGGCCGTGCGAGGGCCGGGTTCGGTTCTGAATGATTCGCCTGCGTGGAGGAGACATACCTGAGGTGACGAGTCGACGTCCGAGGATCCAGGCGGCGGCAGGCACTGCCACACACTGGCAGTCGAGTCCAGCTGCTGCTGCGCAGAGTAGGTTCTCCGCGGCCGCCCCGTGACGTGTTGTGTGGTGTGTGTGTGTCCCGGGGCCGGGGCTCCTCCAGACCAGGCCAGCCAGGCAGCAGACCTCTCCAGCGGGCGGCAGCCACTAGTTCGCGCGCGGCGCGGGCTCGGAGTCGCCTCCCGGCAGCGGCTAAGTAAAGTTAGTAAGACAGTTAGTTCTTCTTGCATGCAAAGCACTGAAGCAGCAGAAATAAATATTATATATGGCGGCTCTGGCTGGGGCTCTAGTCTGTCTGGTGGCCCTCTCTCTGCTCAGTGACTTGACGTCACTCACGTCGCCCGTCCCCGGGCGGTCATTGGCAGGCTGGCACGGCGCAGGGGGGGACCGGGCGATGATTGGCGTGCGTCATGTGCGTGGCGGCAGTGCCGCGGCGCTGCTGCATGGCTGCACCAATCAGATCTCATCTCTTGCGCTCATGCTGCTGCTGCGACGACGACGTCACGGAGGTCTTAGTTGCACAACTTTTGCACTTCACTTCAACTTTTTTTTTTCTTCACTTCAATGTAAGAAGTGAAACTTTAACTTAAGCACACGTGCTGGCTGCACACGCGTAACGAAACTTAACTGCGGCGGCGGCCCGGCCCCGGCGGGCGGGGCGGCGCTCCAAGAAGTGCCGCTCCCTGTAGGCGTGCCGCTCTAGGCAGCTGCCTAGAATCGCCTAATGGACGCGCCGGGCCTGGTGTTACCCTCGTAATGTATATGCCCCATGATGCATGATGACATCAGGGAACCCATTCTCCCTCCCAGACTTGACCTTCGCCCTTTATACATGATGTCCATTTTTTGCCCAGTCCCCTGACAACACAAAGAATATTGAAAACACATTTTTTAAACAACCCAAACATGTTATATATAACAAGTGTACTCATTTTAATTGTGCCTATCTCTCACAAAGCCAGATATATTTTCATTTTCCCTACCTTCTCCCATCCTGTATTACTCAATTTAGTACTCTTAAAATTTTAACATCTGTATTGACATGAACTCCCATACTTGTCAAGCTATCCTTGGACAAATTTGCCTACAGATCCCTGAACAAGAACAAGAACAATTGTCATAATTGTCATATTGTTTTAATTGCGTCGTCTGCACTTTTCCTACTTCTCTTGCACACTTGGGTGCTTTACACCCTCAAAAAATGAGAATGTTGTCATTGTTTCAAACATATATCACAACGCGATTGGTTTTTATACAAATTTGTCTTTTGTACTAATAAAACAAGGTCTTTATAGTAATATACCACCGCGTTCTGACACATTTCTCAGTTAGGAGTAATTTTCTATGTGCACTGGTGTGTCCGGGTTGATTACTCCTTGTTCCCGGATCTCCTGTTGTGATACAGGTGCCTTAGCTGATGACAGCGTAGCACCTAAGTGGTTCTGACTATCCCTAACCTCTCTAACACAGTTTAGGCCGTAG
>JAWWMG010000088.1:0-10085 GCA_035048385.1 Plethodon glutinosus
GTAGGGTAGATTCAGGTGCAAGATAGGTTTTCTGGTACACAGGTGCTACTCACAAGTTTCCAGGCATCACTTCACAAGTCATGTTTACATGCTCTCACTCACAAGGCAGTTTAGGTTAGGTACTCGAGGTACTCAGCACATTTTTACTCACCGTCTCACTGTGTCTCGGCCGGCTGCGCGCGTGCAGGCAGCGCTGGTGAGGCGTGTGTTCCATGGAGGGGGCTCGCGCTGCTGTCACCTCGCGAGCCCCGCTGGTGATGCGCTCGCTTCCAAGGAGGGGGGCTCGCGCTGTTGTCCTCGCGAGCCCCGCCGTAGAGACGCTCCGTCGTCACGGAGCACCAGCGTCTTTGCAACCGTTGGTACAAGGAGCAGGACGGGTACTCTGTCGCTCCCAACTCGTCTCGTCAGTTCGCTACGTTTCCATTTCCCGTTTCTGAAGGATCGCCCGGTGGCGCAGTCCCTGCCACCGCTTGGGTCCGGTGTTCATCCCAACCATTCCTGTGCCTCCTCCCTCATCCGGGGAGGGGCCTGTGAAGTCTCACAAGAAGGCAAGTGCACTTGGGGCTGGCCCGGCCTTCGGGCCCGCCCATTTCCGGTTTCTGTCAGCCGCCGCAGCGGCTGAACACAGTGCTGAAAAGATCAACAAACAACACACACGCGGCGGCTGGGAGCTGCTACACTCACTTCACGTATCCTTATCAGTGTGGGGGAAATACAGGGCTGGTGGGGAAGGGAAGGAGGTGTGGGGTGAGGGCTCTGGTTGTCAGTATTGCTGTTAAAGCCTTAACTACAGGTCCAGGTTGGTGAGTTCATGAGGTTGCCAAATCAGCATCATCACAAGGGTATGTCCGGCCTGCCTGGCGACAAGGTAGGACAGTTTCAGTTATTAAATTATCAGAGTGACAGCGGGTCTGCTGGTGGCTGTATATTTAGTGCGCTCTCATTGTTTTACAGCGCACTGGGTGAGAAGAGACCCGTGCACCCTATGCCAGGTGGAGCCGGCCTCTCTCACTGAGTGTGGTGGAGGCCGTCTTCATCATTAACTACTATAGGGAAGGGCCCTGCTGTTCGCGGAGCCAGCTCGACGCGTCCAGAGGGGGGGTCAAGGCACCATAGAGGTTAGTGGCCTTGGATCGTTATTCTGTAAGTTGCACGGTGGCTTAATATCAGGGTTTCAGTGTTACAAGTAGCCTGGTAAAGATTGGTGCCCGTTTGATTTGTTAAAAGGTCCATGCCCTGCAATCACTGTTGGGAAACAGGCTGTTGAGGGTGCGGGGAGATACACTTCTGGCGCTGTTGGGTACAACTACCAGTAGCTCCCTGAATCAGAAGCAGGAAACAGTGGTTCATTAGTAACAGATTGCAAAGACCAAGATAAGGTTGCCCGGCATGGATGCGGCAAAACAGATTCAGGAGCTCACGGATGCTCTCGCTGAGGTGCGTTTGGAGCTGGCGGCCAGTAAACGTCAGGGTGCTGAGTTACAGGCTCGCTTGGAAGCGTTGGAGAAGGGTAAAAGGGGGAAACAGGAGGAGGGTCTGGGCGCAGGCCCTTCTGGAGGACCTCATGAGCCACCTATACTGTCTCCCGTTTTTTCGACAGGGTCAGCATCGCCACCAGCAGAAGGGGGTAGGGGTGGCAGTGACCTTAAGATGGCTCAGCCCGAGCGGTTCACTGGCAACCCTGCTCTCTTCAGGAAATTCAAGGCCATCTGCACGGTTCACTTCATGGCCAAACCGCAGCCCTATCTCCCTTCTAGGGCAAAGGTGGCTTTTATGATCTCCAATTTGGGGGGACAGGCGTTGGATTGGGCCACCACTCTGGTGGAAGCACAAAGTCCCTTGTTAGATGATTACGAGGGGTTCGTATTTGAGTTCGAGAGACTTTTCGGGAGGTTGTTCGCAGCACAGACTAAGGGGGTAGAGTTACTCACGCTCAAGCAAGGGGATAGGTCGGTGGCGGCCTATATTAACAACCTCCAGCAGTTGGCAACTGAGGTAGGGTGGCCAGAGGGGACGCAGTACACAATCTTCCTCCATGGACTTAAGGAGGAGATTCGGGATGTGGTGTTAACTGTGTTTCCCTTACCAGTGACGGTGCGGGATTTAATGGATTTAGCCCTTCAGGTAGAACAACGGCAGTACGAAAAGAGATTTTGGGCTAGGGGCAGGGGTCCGGAGAGGCGGTTTACATCTGGGTCGGTTCGGGGGGAGTCGAGTACCATTAAGGCACCAGAGAGGGTTCAGGAAGTGCCAAACACCTCGAGATCTAAATTGGCAGAGGGAGTTAAGAAGGGCCCTAGGGGCCCACTCTCTGCGGAAGAAAAAGACAGGCGCCACAAATTGGGTCTCTGTCTTTACTGTGGAGGTTCTGGGCATGTTCTCAAAGATTGTCCCCTAACTCGCCCAAGGGTAGTATCTAGTCTTACTCAGCAACAGGAGTTGGTGGAGGAGAGTTTTCCGGTTTCTCAACCTGAGGTGCCGGAAAACGAGGTGGACCGGAGAAATTAATGGAGGCTCAACCCGGTCCGTCCAAGGAGCCTCCGAAGTATGTACCAAAAGGACAATTTATAATTCTACAGGTGTCGTTTCCTCATTTGGATTCGGACTTGCAATTTGACCTTCTTGTGGACTGCGGGGCCCCCGGAGTCTACATGGATCTTAGTTTTCAAGAAAAGTATCAGTTCCCGACAGAACCTAGGAAGGTGGTAGAGGTTATTCGTTCGGTAGACGGCTCACCACTGGTCTCCGGGTTGCTCACCACGGTTACCAAACCGGTTTTACTTAAGATTAAGGAACATATAGAGTTGCTTCAATTTGATTTGATTCAGTCTCCCCAACACCCACTTATTGTGGGTATGATTTGGCTGGAGCAGCACAATCCCTATGTGGATTGGCGCAAGAAAATTTTGATATTCCGTGAGGAGTTCTGCCGAGAATGTTTTCAACCGGTTTCAAGGGGGGTGTCTCACGTCTCGGCAGAAGAGTTACAAACAGTGCCGGCTTGCTACCATCCACTGGCCAGGGTTTTCAGTCCCTTGGAGGCGGACTTGTTGCCGCCCCATCGGGCTTACGATTGTAGAATAGATTTGGTTCCCGATCAGCCAATTCCACATGGGCCCATTTATTCCTTGAGTCCACATGAAGAGTTGGTGCTGAAGCAGTACATTGAGGAAAACCTGAAAAAAGGATTCATTCGTCCGTCCAGGTCGCCGGCAGGTGCCCCGATCTTTTTCGTGGAGAAGAAGTCCGGTGAGTTGCGGCCTTGCATAGACTACAGGGCATTAAATGAGATCACGGTTAAGAATAGGTACCCTCTTCCACTCATCCCGGATCTGATCGACCAGGTTCGTGGAGCTCAATGGTTCACGAAGTTGGATCTTCGTGGGGCTTACAACCTGGTTCGGGTTAGGGCCGGGGATGAGTGGAAGACGGCCTTCAACACCAAGTTTGGCCATTTTGAATACTTGGTAATGCCCTTTGGTCTATGCAACGCTCCTGCGGCATTCCAGTACTTTATCTCAGACATCTTCCGGGACTTGATCGGAGTCTTCCTTGCGGTGTACCTGGACGATATTCTGATTTATTCCTCTACATTGGAATTGCACGAAAACCATGTAAAGACTACCTTAGAGCGTTTACTGCAGCATAAACTCTACGCGAAACTCAGTAAGTGCCAGTTTCATACCAAGAGGGTTGAATATCTGGGGTACATCCTTACCCCAGATCAGGTGGAAATGGAGACGTCCAAAGTAGCGGCCATCCGGGATTGGCCAGTGCCAACTAATGTAAAACAGATACAGAAATTTGTGGGATTCACAAATTTTTATCGACGCTTTATTCCACGTTTCTCTGAGTTAGTAACCCCCCTCACCAAGTTAACCCGCAAAGAGACGCCCTTTGTTTGGACTGCTGAGCAGGCTCAGGCGTTCACTGCTCTGAAAGAACAGTTCATTTTGGTCACGGTATTACTTCAGCCTGACCCGGAGAAGCAGTTTATTTTGGAGACGGACGCCTCTGATTCAGCATTGGGGGCTGTATTGTCGCAACGTGACACTCAAGGGCGTTTACGACCAGTGGCCTTCCATTCCAAGAGGCTTTCAGCGGTGGAGGAGAACTACTCCATCTTTGACAAAGAGTTGCTCGCTATTAGGGAATCGTTTCTCCATTGGCGCCACTATCTGGAGGGAGCAACTGAAGTGATAGATGTAAAGACTGATCATAAGAATTTAACGTACCTCAAGACAGCTAAGTGCCTCTCGCCGAGGCATGTCCGATGGATGTTATTTTTCACTCGGTTTCGTTTTGTGATCACATACAGGGCAGGAAGGACAAACGGGAAGGCCGACGCGTTATCTCGAATGTATGAAGGGGAAGGGAAGAAAGAGGAAGAGGAGCAGTTCCTTTTCCGCCCAGAAAACTTCCCTCTGGATGTTAAGGCTATGCACACTTTGCAAAGTTCCTTACGGGATTTCTCGGCTACCGAGTGCAAGGAGGTGCTGGAGTTTCCGGAGGTTAAGTTCAATAAGGAGGGATATTTGTTTTTTAAGGAGTTGCTCTACGTCCCTCAGAAAGCTAGGCAGCTTGTGCTTGGGAAGTGTCATGATTCTATGACTGCTGGTCACCCGGGCATCCAGAAGACCACTGAACTGGTAGGGCGGTGGTTTTGGTGGCCGACTCTGAAGGAAGACGTCCGGGAGTACGTGATGTCTTGTGAAGTTTGTGCCCGTACAAAATCCCTGTTAAGTAAGCCAGCTGGTCTGCTGTGCCCTCTAGAGGCTCCTACGCGTCCATGGGATCATATTACCATGGATTTTGTGGGGGAGCTACCTCGGAGTCTGGGTCACACGATTATCTGGGTTACGGTGGATTCTCTCTCTAAAATGTGTCATTTGGTCGCTCTGCCAAAACTACCTACCGCACCGGAATTAATACAGCTTTTCTTACAACATATCTTTAGGCTTCATGGCCTCCCCTCCAGGATCGTGACTGATAGAGGAGTTCAGTTCTCTAGTCGCTTTTGGAGGGGTTTAATGGGACTTTGGGGAGTCGATGCTAGGATGTCCACAGCTTTCCACCCGGAAACTGATGGGCAGACTGAACGAGCGAATCAGTCATTATTACAATATTTGAGGGCTTACGCTGCCGATACTAGCCTGGAATGGTCAAAACATTTACCCCTTGCAGAATTTGCTTACAATAACCACCATCACTCAGTAACAGGGAGTTCACCTTTCCAAAGTCTTTTTGGCTACCATCCTCGTATGTTTCCCGGTTTACCAAAGACAGAAACTACGTCAGTTCCCGCAGGGAATACATTAGCTGCTGACACACAGGCTAGATTTGAAAAGGTTAAACACAATCTGGAAGACAACCGATTGAAGATGAAACGGCGGGAGGATAGGTTCAGGAAGGATCCGCCGACATATCAAGTGGGGGAGTATGCTTGGTTGTCATCTAGAAATCTCACACTAAAGGGGGTGAATAAAAAATTCAAGCCTCGATTTGTTGGTCCCTTCGAGATTGCACAATTAATTTCACCAGTTAACATCAAACTAAAGCTACCAACTCGGTGGCGGATTCACCCTGTTTTCCATGTCTCCCTACTTAAACCAGTGCATCCAAGGACCAGATTTTTAGCTAAACCTAGACCAATCTTAGTTGAGGGACAAGAAGAGTTTGAAGTTCTACGGATTTTGGATTCCCGGATTAGCAAGGGGAAGCTGCAGTACTTGATTCATTGGAAGGACTTGGGTCCTGAGGAAAATTCTTGGGAAAGTGAAGAATCTGTACATGCACCCCGGCTGGTCCGGCTGTTCCATAAGAGGTATCCGGGCAAGCCCGGATCTGAGGAGGGGGGTGGTGTTACGAACTGACTCAGATTGTACACACACACACACCCACCATTGGCAGTTGTAAATATTTTGTTCCAAATTAGTGGAATATGTCGCATTGTCACTATCGTTAGCATTGTCATTATTAACACAGTTAACCTTTGGGAGCATACATGCCCCTCATTAGGGGAAACAGTAGTAGTAGAAGTAGTTGCTCATGCAGTCTGGTTTACGGCCAGATCCACTGCTGCCCTTTGCGGGGCACACACTAAGGCATTAAGGCGCATACATATTTAGGGTACATGCATATCGCGCATATATATCCTCATCTTGTTCACTCACAGGGTTGTGCTCCGAGGCGCTGGCTGCTGCGTGGCGCGAGGCTGGAGGTGCAGGCGAGCCGCTCATGCGTCTTGGGTGCGGTGGCTCGCGCTGCGTTCTGTGCTCGCGGGCCGTGCTTACGTCTTCGGACGGCACGGACCGCGAGCGCCTTTGCAACCGTTGCTGATGGCATGGACGGTGGCGTTTCCTCTGTGTCCCTAGGAAAGCCGTTCTTTCTCTCAGAGTACGCTACGTAGTTACCCGCTGGATCGCCCGGCAGCGCTCTCCGCGTTGTCGCCTGACTCCCTGTGCTGTCAAGACACTCTGCTGTCTGTTTCCTCTCCACTCCTCCTCGGTGGAGGAGGAGCTTCTTTGATCAGGCAAGTGCACTTGGAAGGCCTGCCCAGTAGGGGCCCGCCTTCAACCAACCTCTCTCCGCCCCGCCGCTGCTGCCGCTGCTGCTGCTGCCGCCGCTCTCGAGCACACCTTCACACTCCTTACCTGCTGTGCTTCCAAGCACAACGTATCCTTTCACTACATCAGTGGGTGAGGGAGGAGGAGGGAGGAAAGGAGGGCTGGGGAGGCAGGAGAAGGGGAAAGGGGAAAGGAAGGAGGGGAGGGGGAGGGGCATAGGAATGGTTAGAATTTATCCATTGGTGCATACTAGGATGTTGTTTCCTTAAGTCAGACCTACAGATCTACAGAAGACAACAGTCAGTCTTCCGGGTATGCCCGGCCTGCCTGGGTTAGAGGTAGGCTTCATTCTTTAATGTTTGGAGGCATAGGCATTCTGATATTTTGTAGTGAATATTCCAGCAGAGCAGAATAGTGAGGAATTCTCTCTGTTTTTCAGGAACTTCATTCTTGGGGTTCACCAGTATCCTTACCATCCAACCCATTACCAGGCGGAGCCGGCCTCGCTCACCACGGTGGGGAGGGGCCGTCTGCGCCACTAGTCTTCTAAGTCCTGCTCACGGGGTTCCTGTCCCGCAGCTACTAGTCAGGTTAGTGTGCATTTCCCACATATGTGTACTAAGCAGAATTCACTTGTGTAATTGCATGTTTAGTGGAGTACACTGGCCAACCAGGCAAACAAGGTTAACTTTTCACTAGTGGATGTAACAGTTTGCAAAGGCCTGATAGATTGAGCTGCCTGGCATGGAACCTAAACAGGTACAGGAGCTAACCGACGCACTAGCGGAGTTGCGGGCGGAGTTTGCTGAGAGCAAACGCCGCAACGAGGAGTTGCAGGCGCGGTTAGCAGTTTTGGAGAAAGTTGAAGAGGGGGGTCCTTCCAAGATGTCCCCCACCCCCAGGAAAGTAATGCCCAGGCTTACTCTGGTTGCTGCTCAGGACGCTGGGGGTTCAGAGTCGCCTGAGGGTAGTCGCTCGGGGGCAGACCCAAAAATAGCACTGCCAGAGCGTTTCACTGGCAATCCGATGGCCTTTAAGAGGTTTCGGGCCATTTGTAGGGTGCATTTCATGGCTAGACCCCATGCGTTTGTTTCTGATCGCTCCAAGGTGGCTTTTATTATCACCAATTTGGGAGGTCAAGCGCTTGATTGGGCAACAACTTTAGTGGATTCGGAAAGCTATCTGCTGGGGAGTCTAGTAGAGTTCGAGGAGGAGTTGGAAAGATTGTTTGGCAGGTGTTTTGCTGCGCAGACTAGGAGGGTTGAGTTGCTCACTCTGAAGCAAGGAGATAGGTCTGTGGCAGCCTTCATCAATAACTTACAACAGTTGGCAGCGGAGGTGCGTTGGCCCGAGGACACGCAGTACACAATCTTTTTACATGGTTTAAAGGAAGAGGTCAGGGATGTGGTGCTGAGTGTTTTCCCTTTGCCCGTTACGGTCAGGGGGCTGATGGATCTAGCCTTGCAGGCCGAGCAGCGTTTCTATGAGAAGAAACTCTGGGCCAAAGGAGGAAGGGTCTTGGATCGAAGACTCCCGGTGGGCAGAAGGGAGGCCGATGGCAAGTTGCAGGGAGAGACACAAGGGCCAGCTGCCGCTGCCACTCATGCTGCGGCTAAGGGCATTGGGCCATTTAGGAAGGGGCCACGAGGTCCGCTCTCTCCTGAGGAAAGGGAGAGGCGACATAAGCTAGGATTGTGTCTTTATTGCGGAAGTTCCGCTCATTTGCTAAAAGATTGTCCTTTAACTAAACCCAGGGCGCTTTCAAGTCTTACCCAGGAACAAGAGGTGGAGAAGATTCCGGTGCCACAACAGGAGAATCCGGAAAACGAGCAGGACCGGGGTATTTAAGAGAGGCACCCCCCGGTCCGGTAGTGGCGCCTCCTAGTTATCGACCCAAGGGGCAGTTCATGGTTTTATTAGCTACGTTCCCTCTTCTGGATCCTGAGTTAAAATTTGATTTGCTTATTGACTGCGGGGCTCCTGGAAACTATATGGACATCTCCTTCCAGGAAAGATTCTCCTTCCCTACTGAACCCCGAGGTACGGTGGAGGTGATTCGCTCGGTTGACGGGTCACCTCTGGTTTCTGGGTTGCTTACCACGGTAACCCGACCTGCTCTGCTGAAAGTTGAGCAGCATTCCGAGTGGCTTCAATTTGATTTAATCAGGTCACCGCACCACCCCTTAATTTTGGGAATGACTTGGTTAGAGCTACATAACCCGCAAATCGACTGGAGGGAGAAGGTTTTGGTTTTCCAAGACAAGTTTTGTCGTGATTGTTTCCGTACGTTGGAAACAAGTTTAACACATGTCTCAGCTGAAGACTTGAGAGCGGTACCGGCTAGTTACCATCAGTTAGCCTGAGTTTTTAGTCCTGTGGAGGCGGACATACTCCCACCCCACAGGCAATATGACTGTGTTATAGATCTGATCCCGGATCAGCCGGTCCCGCATGGGCCTATTTACTCTTTAAGCCCACATGAAGAACAGGTTTTGAAGCAGTACATAGAGGACAACCTTAAAAAGGGGTTCATCAGACCGTCCAGGTCGCCTGCAGGAGCTCCGATCTTTTTCGTTGAGAAGAAGTCTGGGGAGTTGCGGCCTTGCATAGACTACAGGGCATTGAATGACATTTCTAATAAGAATAGGTACCCTCTTCCTCTCATCCCTGACTTGATCGACCAGGTTCGCGTAGCTCAGTGGTTTTCCAAGTTGGATCTCCGGGGAGCCTACAATCTGGTTCGGATTCGGGAAGGGGATGAGTGGAAGACGGCCTTCAACACCAAGTTTGGCCATTTTGAGTACTTGGTAATGCCCTTTGGTCTATGCAACGCCCCGGCTGCATTCCAATTCTTCGTGACAGATATCTTCCGTGATTTGATCGGGGTCTTCCTGGCGGTGTACCTGGACGATATTTTGATTTACTCGGACACTCTGGAAGCACATAAGCAGCAAGTTCAACTCGTCCTTGAGCGGCTGTTGCAGTTTCGGCTATACGCTAAACTGAGTAAGTGTCAGTTTCATGCAAAAAGGGTTGAATATTTGGGCTATATACTTTCTCCGGAACAGGTGGAGATGGAATCAACTAAAGTTAATGCTATTCGTGATTGGGCTACTCCTGCCACAGTTAAAGAAATTCAAAGGGTAATTGGTTTCGCAAACTTTTACCGTCGTTTTATACCGGAGTTCTCCATCGTTTCATCACTTACCAAACTAACTTGAAAGAAAGAGTCTTTTAGCTGGGGCCCAGAACACGAGGTAGCCTTCAAGGCAATTAAACAGAAATTCTGCCAGGCATCAGGCAAACCCGTTGCAGTTCGGAGCAATTAGGAGGTAAGTATTGTACCAACGTAGGTAGACAGAGCAGTCATACAGTAATTACAGTGACACAGTGTGTGGTTATAGGCCCTTCAGTAGGCATGCATAGTGTCTCCAGTAGGTTATTCAACTAAACTGAAACAGTAAGTAGCCCCTAAAGAATAAGCAGACTCATAGTGGGTAACAACCCAGTCACAGACAA
>JAWWMG010000089.1:0-10083 GCA_035048385.1 Plethodon glutinosus
GCTCTTTTTTTCATCTGCAGAGTGCACAGGAAAAGAGAGCAACTATGTAGCTTCCAAAATAGCGGTTGTTCAGTCACACGACAAAATGGATGCAGCTAGGGAAGAAAATCAAGTACTGAAAACCTGTATTTTTAAACGGCTTTAAAACTAAAAACAAGAGGAATTGCATTTAGACAACTAAGAACAGTTAAAATAATACATAAAAGTGGTAGACTGAACTGTCCCTTTAATCGAAAGAGAATCGTCAAGCTTGCGCATTACACACATCTTCAAAACAAAAACTTCATACTAATGGCCTTGCTGCTGAATGTTTCAATGGGTAGCAAATTGTTGAAAGAAGGTGGACAACTGGCAGAGAGAATTAGCTGTCAAAAACAGGGTTGCTCCTCCAATTTCTCTCAGTATAACCCACACTGAAAAATTGAGAAAAAGGAAGTGGTACACTAGACAGAGAAAGGATGAGATGACAAAAAAGATAGCAGAAATGGCAGCATTGGCTATCTTGAAAACTACCAAAAGAATTGCATTGTAATTTAGGCTGAACAAGGTATTAAAACATCCTATGTGGAATCTAGAATGAAAATCTAGTGAAGCAGAGGGTTCTGAATATCTTCTCAAGAGAATACATACTGATTGAAGGGAATTCTATAGGTAAGCATATATTTCTAATCTTTACTGTTCAATTCAGTCACTGTTCTCTCTAAAGCTTAGACACTGCATGCCAAAAAATCTTTAAAATATATTGTTTATTTGATACTTTGAGGGAATTGGGGGGCAGCAGCAAATGGCTTGGGGGGCCACAAGTGGCCTGCGGGCTGTACTTTGAGTACCCCTGTTCTATACAATGAACCTCTGTAGTTTCTGTGACGAGGGGGTCCCTTTATTACGACTATTATGCATACTAGTACTATTACTTTTACGTCTGTAATCTTACCTCCACCTGGGGACCACTTTGAATTTTTTTCTAAATTTCTGCATTGTTTCTGCATTTGTTTTTGTATTTTTCAGGTTATAATCAAGCAAAATTTCCTCTCGTAGTAATTTTGCATAAACATATTCATTTGTTATATGAAAACATAGACAAAGTACAATTTTGGCATGATTTTTCTGCATTCTATATGACTCAAAATGACTCCCTTAATCTAACATCTTACACTAACAATAAAAAATATAAACATATTAACATGTCTAGTCACTAGTAACATATCTGTAAATGCCTCTCACTTACCTCAGATGTGTCCTTGGCCTCAAACACTCTTACACCTGGAGTCCTTTATTTCCTCTCCTGGTTGCATTCCCCAAGCGCTCTTTTATCCTGTTGCATCCTTGACCAACCAAAAACTTTTGAAATGTGGAGATCTGAAATGACACAGAGAGAAAGACAACAAGTTGAAACACATAATTATACCTAGCATGATGAAGTCACCCAATTTACAACTACCTTTACCCGGTAACTAGAAGGAACATCTAAGTATTAAGCAGTACAGGAGAAATTGAAAACCCAGAATTTTTTTCTCTCCTCAATTTCCCCACATGAAAGATCAGATGAGTGGAAGTGGCAGGCAACCGCAGAACTACTCAGACCAGATGGCAACATTCCATGCTTTTTGTAAGATGAAACAGTGAAACAGACTCTCCGGAATAGGACACTGACATGAACAATGACATGGTAGAGATATGACCACCATAGCCACTACTGGGTGGGGTGCTTCACTAGGCCTAATATGCAAGACAGGGGATGGGCTATTTAAATCCTCCTCTGCTTGTGCACTGCACATGCCTTGGCCCTAATGCTCCAGAGAGTAGCTTTAAAGATCAGAAAACAGAGTGAGTAAATCAGAACAGGTTGCCAATTTTAAGAACTATAAAAGGTACTGGAAAGTTTCCAGAACTAAGCCATAGTTGATCTGGAAGACGACCAGTGCCACTATGCAACTCCCACTTGAACCAGAGACCATTATCTGTGGCTAAAAGGAGGAGAAAGGTGAAGACTTCATCACTCCTTAAGAGACTAGGCAACCTGTTGAGACAGGATCCATCCCCCATTGTTGAAATAGACATTGGTGAACCAGGGAGCTTCTGGACCCCCACATCCAGTTATGTCCATCCTTGGTGTTTATTCTATTCTATTCTTTGCGTTTCCAAAGCCAACATATACCCAAGAGCATCTTGGCACTAGGAGCCACCAACGTAGGTCCGGAGCAGGGTTTTTAAAACAAATGGGTTTTAAGCAGTCTCCGATAAGCAAGATGATTAGAGACGGCACCAATCTCAATTGGTAACGAATTCCACAGACAAACAGCTGCCACAGAGAAGGCACATCCGCCATAACATTCCCACCTGTACTTCGGTACGACCAGTAGTAGCTTGTCTATTGACCTGAGACAACGATTGGGTATATATTTGACAAACTTCCTCCTCAAGTGTAAGGGTCCAGAACCATAAAAGGCTCTGTGAACTAGACACAGAGATCTAAATTTTACTCTCGTAGATACAGGGAGCCAGTGAAGTTGGCCCAGTCCTGCAGAGATATGGTCTCGACGGGAGAGACCCAGTATCAGCCGAGCGGCAGTATTCTGCAAAATCTGCAGCCTTTGAATTTGTCCTTTGGGTTGAGCAAGAAAAAAGTGCATTGCAATAATCGATACTGCTCATTATAGAAGCATTAAACAATGATTGCCCTAGGGCCATAGGCAGGAAGGGAAGAACTTTCCGTAACACCTTCAATTTAAAGTAACTGCAGCTGCAAACTGAACTAATTTGTGCTTCCGAGGAAAGGGTAGCAGTTACTTTAAATCCCAGGCTGGAGCCATTAGGGATCCCAAAGAAGAAGGCCAGAAAGCAGAGTCTAACACAAAAAAGGCAAGTTGGGTGTAGGGTACAAGAAAGACCCCAACATTTTTAGTTAGAACACAAAATTTCCTGTACCTCAAAGTAAACAAAAAAATAAATTGCTGAGATATATGTATATGGTGAATCCACAACTTTATTAATACAAAAATAGTGAGAAAACAACCAATACAAAAAATATTAAAACACAAGTAAAAACATCCAATTTAACTGCCAACATGTTTCAACCCGTTGGATGAGTCAAGGTCTTCGTCAGGGCAAACGGTTGTGATCTCCTTTTTGAAGTGATGTCATTTTAAACTGAAAAATTCAGAAAAACATATCTCAGAAAAACAAAAATAATAATAATAATAATTACTTATGAAATCAAGGACAACACAAATCCATCTAAATTAAAAATCATCATTGAGGGACTTGAGTAGGTACATGTAGTGTCCTTTATAACTAACAGATAGATCAAAGAACTGTTCTTGCCCATAGCCAGATCAATAAGGCAAGATAATATTGCAAACTGTTTTATGCAAAAAAATATTAATAATCTTTAGATACATTGTTACATTGTCTTATAGATGACCCAAAAGAAGAGAAGAAATTATAATCCAATATTGACTGCACTCTGAACTGGTTAGTACAAACATTTTCAACAGAAACAGATCACCTAATACTTGAATCAGTAAAAGAATTGTTTTAATCCTGAAAAATCAATTTCCATAAAAAACAATTTTTACAAAAACAGACCGCCTAGATATTCATACACTTAAAGTGTTTAAGTAATGACTCACCATAGGTCCATAGAACAACTCAAAAACAGATTCTTTGAAATTTTTGAAAAGACAACCCTTGATGACAATGAAAATACAGATGTCCAAATTTTTACCTGGAGATAAAAAGTATTTTGCTTGTTTATAATATAGCCAATATGACTAGCACAGGTGCTCTCAATCACCACCAAAGAAAAAATAAATGTGGTTAGAATAGCCAGCAACCCAAGGGGAAACCATTTAAAAATATACGAATAGTGCCAAAGACCCAAAGTACCTGTGCTCAGAAACCCCATGTGCTGAGTAAGAAAATAAATATCAGCAGTCAAACTTACTGTTGCACCTAAATCACGTTGCAACCTCAAAACAACAGAGTCTCAAGTATTCTGTGTCTGAAAACAAGAAGCCTACAGTTAAATCCTGACTAAACAAACGTGGCTGCTCTGAAGCTGGATCTCTCACCATAAAACAAAATTCTTACCTGCTGTAACACGATCAGCTCACAAGTGAAACTTCAAGTGAACACCAAGAGAAAACGCTGTTGCCTCTCTACCTTTTTATAGGGCTCGCATGTCTTAATTGCAATTAATTAGGAGTAATTATCAAAAATTACCCAGATCTCGGAAAACCAAAAGAAAAGTGTTCAGCCATCTTGAAATGTCTAAATTACCAATCGTAATATGATTCTGTTCCAATTCTTTAGACAAAAACGAGCAGTACTTACTAAATAGTACCTAAAAAATCACATTTAAAAAAATCAATATAAATGCTTGATATCTTACAAGACAATGGTGAAATGTACAAAGTACACCATATGGATAGCCATTGTGAAAGCGAACACCATTAATGTCAAGCAAATCAGAAAAAGAGAGATTTCACTGCTCTAAACAAACCTTGGGATAACACGATATGCTTCCGTTATACCCAACTACGCAAAATGTAAACATAAACGAGGGACTAATCGTGGTAACAATAGGTTTACTCCGTACACACGAAGTCATCCCTGTCACACTTGATAATACAGTTAAAAACAACAAGGCAACAACCAAGTTTACCAATAAACTAACAAACAAGCCGCATTTGCTGGCCGACCAACACTATTACGATATATAACTACAGACGCCATCTTAAATTGGGCTGCAATACAGTGTTTACAGGGAATTTTACTGAAACTAACTGTAGGTAAACCATAACTCATAACAATTGAAAAATATAACTACAGACAATAACCCCAGAAAGTGTGATAATAGATAACCACTAAAATCCAAATCAACAAAATCATTCTGAAACGCAGAATAACTAGTCACATCAAGAGTGGTAAACTGTCTATTTTTTACACACTTCCAGAGTGATAAACTATCCATTTTTTACACATTTCCATGTAACACCAATTGTGTGAATAATGGTGGTAAAAGAAAGCATATGGACATTTGTAGCCATCAGTACAGACTAAATACACATCTCCTGTTCACTGAGTGGAACTTACAGACTGAATAACATTATAGCCCATGGTAAAGTGTCCTTTTTATATTCAAGTGTATTAAAGTTCTAGTCCTTCATTAAGGCCTTCAACACAAGTATTTAAATTATAGATCTACTGTTGCTCTCTGGTGCGCAGCTTAGCCGCCAGGTTACCACCATGCCTCTTTCTTGTCCCCACCAGATGAGTCCATGCAGAAGCTGTTTGACAATGGGTGTGGCGGTGTGTACAAGAGTGTCCCCGCTTGGCTCTCCTCCGGACACACGGTGCAGCAGATGACCGGAGCGCTGGCCATCGCTAACTTCGCCAGGAATGGTAATTTATTATAGAGTAAATACAGGAAACCGGGTATGGAATGTTTTGCATTCTGGGGAGAGTGAGCATTGTCAATCTGATTTTTCTTTTTTTTACTTATTTCTCCGAGCGCCTCAAGCCACTTCCCATATCGCGGCCCTTCCCCTCCCCCTACCCCCAATAACAGTTGTAATCTCTACCTTGTCCGTCACCATGGGGAGGTCACAGATATTTGTTCTCATTACATGCCGGTTATGAAAATTATTCTATTGGAGCTGACAAGGGTGCAGGTTTTCAGATTATTGTTCATGGCTCGCTCAAGGAGCGTGATCGATATCTTTTGGGTTTATTGAACACTGCACATTTTCAGGCAATTATCCCTGTTCTACCACCTACCGTCAGCCCTGCTGAGGGTCTGAACAACACAAATTAAAGTAAATTGTGCATGAACATTTTTATTATCTTTCCCTAGAATGAAATAGAGAGTGGAAGAGTCATTTTCCCAGACCACGTTGCCCTTTCCAAATTACAGCAGGGTATAAAATCTGGCATGTACCTACAGGGAACATACAGAGCCAGCAGAGACAATTATCTAGAGGCCACAGTGTGGGTTCATGGCGAAGGCACAGACAATAAGGAGGTAAGTTAAATTGTCTTAGTATTTTGTCAAAAGGGGATAAGAAGCGCTTTGGTTGGAAGACTTTAGAAATTAGCAACAACATAAGCTTCTATGTTTGTTTTAAACTGGACGTTTTACTTTCATAAAGCTTGTTATTTTGCATAAAGCATAAAACTGTTTACTTTTTCAGATAGAAAAAAGTTGATAAATTCTCAACAGAAATGTATTCGATTCCATTTTACCCATTATTCTTCCACTAATACAGGCTCTTTCTTTTTTTTTTATTTTTTATTTGCACCACGTTTGTAGGGATACAGTATGAAATAAGGAAAAAGCAAACAAATATAACAATTTACATTCAATTTACATGTTCAATTGCAGTTGTTCAATCACAATGATGATAAAATAATATAATTAGTTAAAGGACTCCAACTACAGTTGGTTCTGCGTGGACTAAGTTTAACTGAAGCAGTTTCAAAATAATAAGAGAGTAACAAGGCATTAAGCCAATATGCCCCCTGTGGAGCAAGCGTATCTTTCCATGCCTTAGCTAATATTATTCTTGCAATTAGACAGGCTTTAAAAACAAAACATAATAAGCTTGTCGGGAGAAAATAATTAGGAGTGCGCGGGTCATTAATGCCTAATGAAATCATTGCTCGTGTTAATGTAATAGGTAGGCCAGTAATCAGCTGTAATTGGTTAGTTATATAAGCCCAATATGTTGCTATTACCGGGCAGTCTATAAACATATGGAGCAAATCTGCCTTAGTACAAGAACATCTAGGGCAGCAGGCATTAGGTGCCCACTTACTGATCACCTCAGGTGTATAGTAGCAAGAATATAAAAACTTATAATACTGAAGTCGATGATTAGATGCGGGGCAGATGTACTGTATAAGACGTGCACGAGAGGCAATTTGTTGTGATGAGATGACAAAACCTAGACGTTGTGACCAACCAAGAGCAACCGCATCTGAATCATCGGCTATTTGTGAACATAAAAATTGATAGTGAAATGAGATAAGTCCTTTGCCTGTTCGTGAGTGTAAAAACAAGTGTGTATATAGCGGAGTTTCTATATGCTGAATATGTTGTAAGTGCGTAAAAAAAGCCCGTAATTGGAGATATTTAAAAAAAGCCTGTCTTGGAAGTCCTGTCTTAGTTTGTAAGTTTTGAAAATTGCTAAATCCGTCATTATCGTACAGATCCCGTATATAATAAATATTACATTGTTTCCAAATATTTACTGCTGGATCATTAGCTATGTCACCAATTAATTCAGGTTCCCAAATATACGTGCCTTGGTGGTGGGGAGGTATATGAAAAATTGTACGGATCCTTCACCAGCAGAGAGAGTAGTGTTGAAGTGATCGTAGTCGGACTTTTTTGAAGAATCTTTGGCTACCAAATTTATGTTCTGATCGACAATTAGCCAAAAATCTCAAAAAAGAAATATACAGTGGGGGTAAGTGAGACCAGTCAAGAATTAATTTGATGCGTTCCAGAAGAGTTGCAAAATTATAATATTCAAGGTCTGGCAAGGATAACCCGCCTTTGTCCCATGACAGCACAAGTTTTTTCCGTGCGCGCCTAGAAGTCCCACCCCGCCAGATAAATTTGGTAGCCAAAGAGTTATACAGAACAATATGACGCTTCTGCAAATAGACAGGAAGTGCACGAAAGCAATATAAAAATTTGGGCAAAATAAAGATTTTAATGAAATGAACCCGTCCAATTAGGGATAGAGGGATAGCCTGCCAGCGTTTCAGTAAATCCGCCATTTGGCTAAAAATTAAGTCTAAATTGTTATTGACAGTTATTTCAACTGAATGATGAAATCGGATCCCCAAATAAACAACCGATTCAGCGGGCTGAATGCCGGGGGGAATTTGATTGTCATTCCACTGCATAAAGGCAGTTTTCTCCAGATTCAAGCTATAGCCGGAATATTTACCAAAATCTGTGGATAGTGTATTAATAGCAGGAAATGCGGATAGTGGAGAATCAGTAACTATGGCTATATCATCTGCATAAACAAGTGTTTTAATAATATGCTGAGGGGAGAGAGTGATAGGTGATATAGCTTGAGATAAATTAAGATGAGAGAGAAAAGGTTCCAGATAAAGCGCAAAGAGTGCAGGAGAAAGAGGACATCCCTGGCGTGTACCACATTGGATAGAGAAACGTGAAGATGGTTGTCCATTGATAATTACAGCCGCATGAAGATTAGAATAGAGTGCCTGAATAGCTCGTATTAGTGAAACTGGGAAACCATAATTATGAAAAGAACACCAAAGAAACCGCCAATTAACCAGGTCAAAAGCTTTTCGTGCATCCAAGAAAAAAATAGAGAGTGGTGTAGCGGAAGAAACAGAGTAATCGATTAATGTTGCAACCATATTAGTATAAGTAACCGTATCCCGACCTGGCACAAACCCGTGCTGGCATGCAGATACAAGATCAGGGAGAACTAAATTAATACGTGAAGAGAGAATTTTAGAGAATATCTTTAAATCAGAATTGAGTAAGGTGATGGGTCGATAGCCACCACATTGCCGAGGGTCTTTTCCTTTCTTAACAAATGCAATGATGTTTGAAAAAGACCAGGACTGGGGTGAAACTCCTGTAGTAACTATATGTTGAAATAATTGCAAAAGAATATTTTGTAACTGTAAGAAAAAAGTTTTATAAAATTCCAGGGGAATACTATCCTCCCCAGACGCACTACCCAAAGGTAAGGAGGATAGAGCTAATGTGATCTCTCCAAGCAAAATGGGTGCATCTAATGTAGCATGTTGAGGTGCAGATAAAGTTGGTAGGTGACTCTCAGAAATATATCCCTGAGCTTGATTTAGATCATATTGAAGGGTCTCCGTATACAGTGTTGAGTAAAAGTCCCTAAAAACTGTTCTAATAGTGTCTGGGTGAGTAGTCCGGTTACCATGTGTATCCAACATCTCGTGTATAGAGTTAAGATTAGTAGAGTCCTTGGATAAATTAGCCAAATAGCGTGCGGAAGTTTCCCCTTCCTCAATTTTCCGAAGACCCACTGTAAATTGGCTAGCTTTAGCAGTTGAACTGTACAATCTAGAGATCTCGCTTTTAAGAGCCATAAGTCTTATATAAATCTCAGGTGAACGTGTATGAGCATGAGTAAGTTCGGCTAGACAAAGTCTTTCCCATAGGGATTGTTCGTCCAATTGAGCTTGACGTGTTTTATTAGCCGAAAAATTAATCACCCAACCGCGCAGTGTAGCTTTAAAAGCATCCCATATGACATTTATCGATGCAGTATTATCATTAAGTCTAAAAAACTCTTCAATTAAGGGAGTCATGTAATATATAAACGATCTATCGTGCATTAATTGTCGATCAAAAGTCCACCTTCTTTGAATTGGCAGATTAGAAATTGGACCAAAAGATAATTGAATTTGTAAGGGAGAGTGATCAGATAAGGCAATCCCTAAGTGGGTAACAATTGTGGAGTGTGCCAGTCTCCCTGACACCAAAGCTTTATCAATGCGTGAATATGTCATATATTGTTTAGAAAAAAAAGTATAACCTCTTGTTTGGGGGTTATGAAAACGCCATGGGTCAATAAGATTCTGTGAAGTCATTAAAGCCAAGAGTGCATTAGTTGCGCGCGGTTTAGTTTGCACAGCACGCACACCAGATTTGTCTAACACATGATCTAAAAGTAAATTAAAGTCACCAGTTATAACAATATCGCCGTTAAGGGTAGCCAGCTTATTCTCCAAAGTATTAAAAAAAGAACAATCATCGATATTGGGAGCATATAACGTCACAAAATTAATATGCAAGTCCAGATATATACACTGTACTATTGCCCATCTGCCTTGAGTGTCTATATAAGTATGTATAGGGCGATAGGCTGTGTTACATAAAATGATGGCTACCCCCCGGCTTTCTGTATTAAATGAGCTACTAACAGAAAAATGACCCCATTGCCGTAAAAAAGAGACATCAAGTTTAGAGAAATGCGTTTCTTGTAAGGTTATAATATCCGGATTTTGCTTACGTAAATAAGAATAAACCATAGATCTTTTAATTTTGGA
>JAWWMG010000090.1:0-10059 GCA_035048385.1 Plethodon glutinosus
GTCTTGTTTGTTGTCTGTATATTTGTTATTACTGTGAATTTTTGTGTTATATTTATGTACAGCAGTATTTTATACATTTTTTCCTGTATGACAAGTTGAGATCTGTGAATTAAGAAATATAGTTTCTGAGTCAGTGTGCTTTTTGTGTTTAATGTTAAGTTATCAGGCAATTGTATAGAGCCTTGCGGCCGTAAACGGACTTTCAGGCACTATTCCAAATGCCTGGAGGCTCGGGACAGACAAACAGTTGAAATAACATTTTACTCAAAGAGGTTATGATGAGAATCTGTTGAAAAATGAACTGGAAAAAGTTGAAATGTTTTTAGGATTTACTTGCCTTAACCATTTATTATCTGCTGCAAAAGTCAGACCCAAATAATTGTAATGGGAGACAATCTCAATTTCTCTGTCCCTAAGTGACCACTTATATTTGTATTCAACAGACAGCCAGGGATACGATTAACATATCAACTGACCTGACTATCTTATCTTTTTATTGTCTTAAATTTAGGAAAAAAACGTATTAAACTTTAAATGTGTTGATACTTACCCATAAAAAGTAAATACAGTGGCCTTCGCGTTAAAGTTTTGGAGGTATCTAGACATCTTCCGCGGTGAGCCATTCGATGCATTTTTGCATTTACCTAGGTACGTTCCCACAACGAGGCAGCATCTCTCGATTCTCGTTGCCCCGTTTGCGTTATTGCCGCCAGTGTGGGTCAATGACTGCTCACGCCGCCAGAGGGCGTTTTTCGTACTACATGATGGCGCATGCGCGGCCTTCTGATAATGTCTGTTTATGTGCCCTGCGACGGCCCGCCCTGACTGTTTTGAATTACATCCACGGCGCCACTTACTGTATCACAGCCCATTGTCCATCTGTGCTGGGTGGCATTCAATGTGCGCCCCACGCAGCCCCCTCTTTATTATGATAATTGAGCAAGCTGATCGCTTACCGTGACACAGTATTCCATGCAACGACTGCCCTTCCTCGTCTTTATTATGAATGAGGCAACTAGTTACTACCTGGAGTGTCCCATCGCTCCGACACTTCCCGTGTGCTGTTCACAGTCTATCGTCCCACAATGCTGACTTTGAATCAAGGCGCGGCCCTTCCGGGCCTCTATTCTGATAATTGGCCCACCTGATGGCTCTCAACTGCACTGTCGTTACGCCTATTGTGACACAGTCTTTGATGCAAGGAATTCCGTGCGCGTCTTTATTATGGTAACTAGTTACTAGTTACTACCTGCAGTGTCCCATCGCTCCGACACTTCCCGTGTGCTGTTCACAGTCTATCGTCCCAAAATGCTGACTCAGAATCAAGGCGCGGCCCTTCCTCGCCTTTATTATGATAATTCGCCCACCTGATGGCTCTCCCGTTTGGTGTGTGGCAGTGGGGACAAAAGAGCGCTCTGTATTGCACAATATGTCAATTCATTGGGGTCAGCCTGCGAGGCGCCAACACGACAGGTGGCGTGCTATGCGTGCCGAATGAAACTCTGCCAAGCCTACTAGTCTTCCTGCTCAGGTGGACGGGCTGGCTGAACCGCCTTTGCAAGCTAAAAAATACCTCATGGTTTTCGTGTTGCGTTACTGTACACTGTCATGTGCTTTGTTATGTCTAAAACCGCATTTGCTGTACTACACAATCTTATGCCAGCAGTGAACACTGCACGGTAATGCGTGTGCAGACCAACACAGCTACTGTATATACGGTACGTTACGCAGGGCGTAAACGTCGCCCATAATCCTTCATACAGATCTGCATATTTGACCAGAACATACAGCAACTAAATTACGTTTAACAAATACCGTTTTAAAAGTTAAGCGGTTCCTGCTGTACTGTCTTTCCACGCCGAGGTCTAAGCCTGTACACCGCCTGTGGCGAGCATGCAGTACCTCGCGCCGCAAATAGGTGTCAGTAAGTGATATTCGTACAAGCCTGTACACCGCCTGTGGCGAGCATGCAGTACCTCGCGCCGCAAATAGGTGTCAGTAAGTCATATTCGTCCAATGCTGTCTACCGCCTGTGGCGAGCATCTACCTCTCATGGTAATTAGGCCCATAATCCTCCAGACCGATCTGCATATGTCGTTTTGTTTGGACGTTCACTTTGGCCGGTGCGTGATGATGCGAATCCAGACAGACCAATATTGTAGCTCCGCGTACTGTAGGCCCATAATCCTTCAAAGTAATCTGCATAATGGGCCTGCACATGCGGGTCATACAGCAATAAAATGACGAGTCATTTTTTTGCAGCGAGCTTCGTACTGCACAGCTCTTATTATTGCTATTTTGCTATTTTGAAACGACATTAGTGAGTTCTCCTTGCTTTGGAGAACTCTGTACAAAAATTACCCTCCCCCCAACTGCAAATCGCAATTTTTGCAAACACAACGGGGAATGTGGCTACTGAAAGGCGTGTTCCAGCAAACACAACAGCTTACCATCCCAAAAGAGATGGGGGGGAGTGACAGGTTTCGAAACTCGGAGAGCTTTATGTGCCTGTCCATAACGTAATGTTGGGGTGTCAAACTCATTGTTGTGTTGAAGGTGTTGCTGGCGAGACGCTATATGAAAATTCAGCATTTTCCTGCTGACCGATCCATGTGTCAGCTTTATTTATTTACTGTTTCATCGGTGTGTGCAGTCCGATTATGCAGATTAGTCTGTTGGATTATGGGTGGATAGGTTCCTATTCGCCAGTCCAGATACTGCATAATCATCACGTGCGGTGTGAACAGTTGCACGTTCAGTACGCACACAACGATGTGGTCCGGCCGTAAATGCGCATTAAGAAACGGACAAATATCACAGTGTACAAACATAGTGTTTACTGTTGCGGTCATTATATTTAATGAATTTGTGTGTGTTTATGTATATACTAATGTTTAATGGATTTGGTTCCAAATAAACTCCAAAAAAAAAAGGTAATTAGGGTCCTATATTGCGTCTGCGGGCCCCGTCTTTGCATTACACAAAGGGTGACCATGACTGCAGTGTGGAACTTTTATTTAGCTATATTGAGGCCTTAGCACAATGGTACTCTTCGTACGGGCCGCAGCCGACTTGCAGCCCCTTTGGACATTTGCTATGAGGCATCAGTTCTACTCCTAGTACCACTGCCTTAGCATATGGCCATTGGCAGGTGGCAATATGTGCTGTTACTTGTGAATTGATCCTGTGTACAGGGTAGATGTGACAATGAACATTAGGACAGCAGCTGTGCACATTTGTTGTGGAGAAGCACTTGCAGCCCATTATTGTCAGGGGGATCAGTATACATGACAGTCATACTTATTTTTGGTATTACAGGTTATTGTCAGATCATGTTGTTAACAGTGGATACAATGAGCCCTGATTCAGTGTATGAAGTTTGTCAAACTGTACTTATTAATTATTAGTGTACATGGTGCTGGGTTTAGTTCAGTGATTTTAAACTTGGCCACTGACACTTGATGTACAGCAGTTTGAGAGTTGATGATGTTCATGACATGTACATATTTATGTGGTGGGAGTTTCATGTTTGTCATGAGGGTGTGGGAGTTATGACAGCATAGATATGTGGCAGTGGTAGACATGGTGTTGTCGTTGAGTGAAGTATGCAGTGTGACTCCTGTGTGTTTGATTGACATGCAGATGATAAATAGAGATGGGGCTGGCTACACTTATCTATGTATTTCATTGTTAGACTGATGTGCTCTATGCTTACAGACTATAGTTGTGAGCAGTCATATAGTTGGGATATGATTTCTCAACATACATTTTGCTTGTGATCATCTTGAGGCAGTTGACATACTCACTCTCCCTGTCATGAAGTTTGGAGGATTGTTTATGTTGTACTTGATAGGATGTGAGTAGTGTGCAGCAACACTGATTTGGTGTTGCAGCAGCAGGAGTGGATTTGATGCATAATAATTGACCTTAATGGGCCATCATGTTGTGCACACATGTTTAGTATTTATTGTACATGTGCAGGGAGTAGTCTTCGTCAATATTGCCATGCTGCGATTCTGCCTTGCTGGCAAATGGTGTGTGACAATTGTCATTTGACATTGTGCTGTGACCTGTGTGTGGATGTGATAGTTGCCATAACCTCTTGGATGCAGACATGGGTTATATACTCAAGCCAGGCCTGTTAATAGGGTGGTGGGACTGTGGTCCATGGACTGTACTGTCCCATATTTGCAGAGTAATTCCCCATGGCCCCAGGATTGTGCAGGGCAATGTACTGATCTTATGTTCAGATGCTTATGCTACCCTGGACACGGTGGAGTACTTGTGTTGAGCGGTGAACTAATACAACACCAGTGTTGCAGATGTTGATATGTTTGTGGATTATGTTGGTGACAGATATACCTACAGTATGATAGTGACCATTGTTGACTGCAGGCAGGCTCTTGATCACAGGAGTTGGGGGGCAGAGTATTTTGCTATTAGCAACAGACACCCCATGCCCTACAGTGTACTGTGTTGTGTTATGACACTCGGGATCAGAGGTGTCACCTAGGGCAATGGCTTGCATATTTTGGTGGATGAGTCAACCAGACTTCTCTATGTTGCAGTTATGATTTGGTCGTTAATGAGGCAGAGCTTTGATTAGAATGGTGACTCTGTAGTATAGAGTGGTAACAGGCCTCACAGTTGTTGAGCTGGTGTGTGTTGTAATACTTTCCAGGGCCCTGTCTGCATAGGTTGGACATTGTATTTCCTACTTTGCACTTATGGGTAATATGCTTATGTGTCTATTGCTGGAGCATTGACTGAGACTGATACAGAGGGAGGCACACTGGACAATTGAGTCTGATCAACAGCAAGCAAGTGTAACTTAATACTATACAGACAACTTTATTGAGTGTAGTAGGCGTGGGATTGATTTGGTACAGCATCATGTATTATCTATGTAAATGTTGTGCTGTTCACACAGGCGATGTGTCTGTGTCTTTTCCTGCATTGATGTGTGCAGTATCTACAGTTTACTTTAGTTTACTTACTTATACAGTGACATGGGCACATTTATATGTGAAATTAGTACTCATGTTTATGTGCAGGTTGATGTTTGCAGGTTGATGTACTTGTCTTTCTTATTTGGGCATAATGAGATGGTGATTTAACATTAGCCTAGACATTAGGGAGTGTGGTATGATACCATGTTTTGTAATAGACAGTGATGCCCTTGTTGACAGTAGTAAGTGATAGCGATGTAAATTTGATATTTGTACTTTGCCTGGACATGGCTGTTTGCTTGGGTCTATCACATTTGTGTAAATTTATGTGTTGAGATATATGCATTAGTGGATATTAGGCATGAGCAGGCCCTGCAGTTCTATTTCAGATCAGGTGAAATCAAGCCAAAGGCCTGGCTTGAAATTAGTTCACTCCCAGCCCAAGCCAGTGTGACAAAGTAGAGAGTCCATCCTGGCATTGCTACTAGGCAAATATGTAGTAAGATTTGTGTAGTGGTAATATCCTATGGGACAACACATATAATCCCATTGATACTGACACCATTTTCTGTTTGATTGCTGGAAACTGGGCAATGACATTTGCTCCCATTGAAGTCAATGTGCATTGATGTTTGGCGACAGGTTTCATACTCCCCTCCACCCAGTTGTTCTATAGTTGCCTCCCCTGCTCTCTCCAAATATTGCCCCCCCACCTTTCCCACCGACCCATTATTACTTTTGACGTATTGCTATTCTTATGGGGCCATGGGGGTGCACACAAGTTCTCATCCACACTCATACACTGTGTGTGATTGCGGGCCAATGTGGGAGCCAGGTATATTTTTTCAGGGGCTGGTTAGGCATTAGAGTTCAGGCATGCCTGCTGCAATATTTTAGCGGTGGGTAGGTTAGCACACAAGAGGAAGGGGTTTGCTTTAATTTATAGAGAAGTGTTCTATGGAGCCAGCACCTCCTGCCCATCACACTGCAAGGGCACCAAAGTTCTCATGTACAGACAGGGCTCTTGCTGCTTTTGTTGGGCAAGAGCCTTTTAACACCACAACGACACTTGGCATTTCTTTTATCTGACTGTCACGCCTACTTGGCAGGATGACTGTCCCTTCCTTCTATTCCCCTAATTCTTTTTTCTTCCTTTCTTTCTTTCATCTGTCCCTTCCTTCTATTTCTGTATGACTACGGAAGTGCACGTTCGCCGTCCATGCTGTACACTGACAGTGGCCTTGCAGCTGGCTCGTGGGAGTGGACCGTGTGTTCAAGGGAATGCATTTCTTAACAGTATTGCATTGTTCGAAAATGATACTCGAAAGCAACCTTTACTGTATCTACATTAAAAAAAACACAGTTGGACATTTTTGGGGGGAAAGTACTGTATCATCATTATACTGCTCGCAAGCAGACAGGGCGCACACGTTGCACGCCTGGCACGAAATGGCAACTCTGTCCTACAAAATTGAAATCTATTTCCAGAACGAAGTGGACATTGAGCTTATCGTTAACTTTGGACCCGCGTTGCGGTCCCGTCCCGTTTCCTTTATACTCCCAGACGTGATCGGATACCGATGGACGTCACTTCAACTTTGGGGCTGCACTCTTCTGACACAGCGCACGGGGATTTACACCCGATTTGAATTACGCCCCTGGGACTACATTCAGGTACAGTAAGAGCATTACATTCTCTTGGCGAATAACCCCCGCACACTCCCACCTTATTTATAGTTTCGGCACAAACATTAATTGCCCGCTCATAATAATTGCCCGTTCATATTCTTCCCGTTAGATGGCTGCACACCTCGCCCACGCAGACACGGATGTTACAATGGGATGGGACGAAGAAGCATGAAGGCACGGGGATTCTCAGATGGTAGTCGACCCATCTTGCGACTGTTCCCCCCCCGATGCAACTCCATTTTATTACATGTGCTTGGACCAAAACATTATGCCGTCAATTTATTTGAAGCTGCGGAAGATACCGGACTGTACATGTACGTTTATGTGTTATATTGTCAGACACACTTGCAGAGCATGTTAAAGCCGTACAATCCAAAAATGCTTTCTCGTCAGTATGCCATCAGTTTTTCTATTATGCCCATGCTGCAAGTCTCAGACCAAATGATTGGCTGGAAGGATGCGTACATGAACTCGAAGACTTTTGTATTTTATGTTATTTGAGACGGTTTGGGCCATATAATGTCCAGTACTAATTGCAATGTTCTCCGCCGTGTAATCATGGAGAAAGTTGGTCCCATAAAAGCACGATTAAAAGAATATTTACAGTATGGACAGTCGAGTCAAGTCATAAATTACTTTATTTTGGAAACTTAATCCACGTGAAGGTACTCATAAAAACTTTCACAAAATACATAAATGACAAGAGTGCACACAATGATTAAAAAAAAATTCTGTTTTGTTTACGGCTGACTCCATTGTGTGTGCTATTGGGACAGATTGTGAACCTTGACAAATTTCTGTGCGAATGTATGCAATATTCTCCAGTTCTTTGGAACTTACATTCTGTTGGCATTACGGAGGTGAATTGTTAAAGTCACGTCCATTCCGAGTGCAAAACGTTATAATCGAGTTTTTTTCCAGTTTGCCTTATGAAATGAGAAAGCTATCATTGAATTGTGTTGTGATACAATATTTGTTTGCCCCTTGGCGGATGTGCACTGGTTGTGAACTCAGAAATGAGAAAGATATCATTGAATGCTTTGCTCCTTCCTACTCCGCCCCGCCCCTCCCCCCTGACAGTGTCTTGGCAGCGCTTCCGTGAGGCTGCCACACCCGCCGCCCGGCTACGGAACAATGGGCGTAGCCATCGCAACCACAATGCAATCAAAAGGCTCACAGTTGGCTGTTTGCACCCAGCCACGGCACACAGTTTTTAGGATTTTCGTCAGCCTGGAGCTCCCTGTTCAAAATTCACAATATTTGTACTTTGAATGGGATATTTGGACAGGACTCGTGTGCAGATTGTACACTTAAACGTGGGTTGAATAAAGCTGTGATTGATTTCATTCTGACTAAAACAGAGGATGTAAATAGATTCCCCTCTGTCGTACATCTGGGAAGGAGTGAGTGACTATGGTACAATGTGCTTTGGCATTAGTAGCCTTTCCACAGCGCCTTTTAGCATAAACAACGTTTCACCAAAATTTCCACTGCCTCTTCTAAATAAAGTGGAACTTGAGCACACGGCAAAGACGGGGCCCGCCGATGCAATACTAGGACACAAAACATCTTTTTTGTACTTGTTAGGTGGGGCATTGCAAGCTATGCTTGCTCTAAAAATTGAGCCTCGGGTGTATCACAGGTACACGAAGTACCGTAACACACCCGTACCCTTGGAAATTACCATGCAACATAACACATGCATGGACCGTACTTGTTGATATCTTTACATGCAGCTGCTGTGGTGTCCAAACACATGCATCCGTGGAAAGCCTCGTTGGCCACACGTATTACAGAAACTCTGCAAATTTCATCTTAAAGCTCTTTGTCAAGCTTAATATCTGTCCTCCTGCATCGTTATGTTTACTAAAAATATGGAGATTACCGTGTAGGATTATGGGCCCATGTTCTCCGTACGTACTCCTCTGTCTGGATTGGCGTCATCACGCAGCAGTAGGTCCAATCAATGCTAGCACACTACTCGCTAATCCCATAATTCCCCATAATCATATGCATAAATGCGTGTATTTTTTGTGTAATACTTTGCAAGTTCTGGCACTTTGCTGTGCATTCCGTGCCATGGGCGCTTCACATATTATTGGATCGGCCACGTTGGGTGCTACAGTACGAATGATTTCCTGCAATCCCACCATAACTGTCTGGCATGAGGATTTTAATGTGGTCCGCGGTTTAAATGGCAGTCCTTAAGCATTGATCCCAGCTCTTTTGAGTCTCTTTGCCAGGACTTGGTATGCCAGGCGAAGAACCCATGAGAGAATTTTTGTAGGGACTCTCGTTTGCAACGAGAGGCCCACCATTGTGGTAAAAAATAGAAAGCCGGACCTTTCATTAGTACTGCACCCGTGCCGCAGTTGTAACCGAACTCCATAACATGTGCACCGGCGAAAGGGCAACAAGCTCCCATAATGCCCCATAATCATTTGCATAAATGCGTGCGTTTTGCGAAATACTTTCCAAGTTTTTGAGCTTTGCTGTGCACTCCGTGGCATGAGCGCCTCACATACCTACTGGAACTATAACGTGGAGCGCTACGTATGTGTTTCTGCAATTACACCATAATTTTTTGGCATGAAGATTTCTATGTGGGCCGCGGCTGGAACAACGGTCTTCAGACAATAGGCCACAGTTCTTGACGGTCTCGTTGCCTGGACTTGCTGTGCTAGGCGATGAACCATTGAGACAATTTTTGTAGGGGCTCTCGTTTACAACGGGAGGCCCACAATTGAGGTAAAAAATAGAAGTCGTTAGTCACTACTTTTGATACTTCTTAGGTGGAGCTTAGCAAGCTTAGCTCGCCCCAAAAATTGATGTCGAGGAGGATCGCAAGTCACACGAAGTACTGCAACACTCCTCATCATCATTATAAGAAAAAGTACAGAGAGCGACCATGCGTGGCCTGCACCTGATGAAATCTTTGGATGTTACTGCTAGGGTGTCAAAACACATTTTCCCATGGAAGGCTTCGTTGGTGACACGCACCGTTGGGCCTGTGCGTTTTTCAGCTGAAAGCTCTTTAATTATGTCATGCTTAATCATTAAAGTGTAGTAAGAATATGCAGATTACCGCGTTGAACTATGGGTCCATCACGCACTGCCCGAACAGCATGACGTCCATACAAAACGATGTTGATTGTCCATCAATGTGCCCGGTGCTGGCCCAGGGCAGGGGGAAAGGAGTTTGTCATATATAGCATAGTGAGCAGCCAAACTTGTCCATGCTCTCTGTTCGCTTGCAGCTGTTAAAGCAAAATGTATGGAATTGTTTGAAAAGTATGAAAATGGAAGGCATTCGCGCACAGCAGGGGTAAAAAAAAAAAAGCATTAAATGGAATGTTAAAAACGTGTACCTTGCTGATGGAAATCTTTCCCATCAGCACCATGGAGAGCGTGAAAAAGAATC
>JAWWMG010000091.1:0-10054 GCA_035048385.1 Plethodon glutinosus
ACGTCCTTCACATGTTGAGCATAGGTGGAAGAATAGATCAAGATGTCATCTAAGTATATGGCGACTGAACGACCAATTAAATCCCGATAGATGTCTGTGATGAAGAACTGGAAGGCAGCCGGGGCATTGGTTAACCCAAAGGGCATGACAAGATATTCAAAATGCCCAAAGCGGCTCTTAAAGGCTGTCTTCCATTCATCCCCCTCACGCATCCGGATCAAGTTGTAAGCCCCCCTCAAATCCAGCTTGGTAAACCATTGAGCATCCTTGATAAAATCCAGGAGCTCAGGTATGAGGGGCAAGGGGTAACGGTTTTTAATGGTAATATCGTTCAGTTCGCCATAATCGATGCAAGGTCTCAGCTCCCCGGATTTTTTCGGAACGAAAAAGATTGGGGCTCCTGCTGGAGACCTGGAAGGACGTATAAAACCCTTCTCCAAGCTCTCGGTGATATATTTTCTTAGTTCGTCGGCTTCCTTTGGTGCCAATGAATAAATCTTCCCATGTGGGATGGGCCTCCCTGGGATCAAATCGATCGGGCAGTCGTAAGGTCTATGAGGAGGCAATCGCTCTGCCTCTTTTGGAGAGAAGACATCTGAGAAGTCTTGATATTCCTTAGGAAGTCTATAATCTACCTCCCCCAGGATACCTGAAACTCGCAACCCGAGAGATTCTGGATCACTCCTTCCCAGAGCAGAATTGGTGTTAGAGTCATTACTGGAGATCTGAAGGGACTTCTTAATCCAATCAATTTGGGGATTATGTTTTTCTAGCCACCTCATCCCCACCACTAAAGGATGGTGAGGAGTAGCTATCAGATCAAAAGAAATTTCTTCCTCAAAACCCCCAAATTTCATAACCACTGGGCCTGTCTCCTCCACCACCGGTCCAGAGGTCAGCAAAGACCCATCTATGGACCGCAAAATTTCTGATGAACCCTTCCCCTTAAGGGGAAACTTATGAGAGGTTGCAAAGGTTTTATCTATATACATCCCAGGGGCCCCACAATCCACTAATAAAGGAAACACTTCCTTAGAGATTTCAGGGAAAGTTACTTTTAGAATTAAAAATTTTGTAACGGAACTTAAATGACTAATTGAAGGAATAAAACTGGGTTTTGATCTCGCGCCTGAGTGGGAGAGCTCGGGGCCCAAAGCAGCCTCCCCTACTCTGCCTGGGCCCGATCTTTTCCCTGTTCACTTGGTGAATTCCCAGGAACAGGTTCAGAATCCTGGGAGACCACGGACACAACTTGACTAGTCTGATTACGTATTAAGCGGCACTCCTGGACCGAATGTCCAGGTTTACCGCAATATAAGCAGAGATTCTCCCTTCTCCTCCTGGCTTTCTCCTCGTCTGACAGAGGAGGTCTGGGAGAAGTACCAGGAGGATAAACTTTGGGAGTAACCGGTGTTTTTCCCCCAGTAGGAATATTTTTTACCCCTTGAGAATTTTTTAAAAACACAGAAGGAGACTCAGCCTTAGGTGGAAGTGGGTTCCCTAACTGGTTACCCTGGGATGGTCCTCGCCTGGAAACAAGTAACCGTTGCTGATATCCTTTCTCTCTCAATCTAACCTCTACTTGAAGAGCCAACTCCACTAACGCTTGAAATTTTGTTGGCATGGGGTAAACTGCATATATAGCTTCCCTCAATTCATCCCGGAGTCCCAAAAGGAAGATTGAATACTTAGTTCCTTCAGTGCAATCCAGATCAGCAGATAATTGCTGAAACTTATTAATATACATAGTCATATCCCGGGATCCCTGCCTAACTGAAAAAAATTCAAGACTTCTGGTATGGTCTGATACCCGTCTATCAAACATTTCACGAAAAGCTAAAGTGAAACGTGCATAACTATCCAGCATAAGGTCCTTACGGTCAATTAGAGGAGAAACCCATTTTAAAGCTTCTCCAGCAAGATTTGATGTCAGAAAAAGAACTTTTGCCCTATCCGATTGAAACTGATGGGGTTTCCCCAAGAAGTGCATTGTGCATTGGGTCAAGAAGTATCTACATGTAAGAGGATCCCCAGAATATTTCTCCGGGGCAGTCAGTTTTAGATCTTTTGGTGTGGAGTAACCTGGACCTGGTGATTGGGAAACCTGAAGGGGAGCTAAGCGAGGAGGAAGGGGAGTGTTTGGAAGTCGACGCCTAACCCCAGGCCCCATTTCCCACTCGGGGACTCGTTCAAGTGAAGGGGTTTGAATTTCTTCTGAGTCTGCCGAAGCGGGATCAGCCCCTTCCTCTCTACTAGATCTTAAGTCCCTATTCTCCCTCCGGATCTCTTTCATTTCCCACTCAAGTGAGGCTAGTCTCGCATTTAAGCGATCCATTGCCTGTTCCATGACAGCAGAGCCCTGTTTTTGGCTTTAGCAACCTGAAACAATCAAGTGCTTACCTTAGGCTGGACTGTCTGGAACAGGCTGCACGAGAGTGTTTAGGTCAGAAACAACCACGAGAGAATGACTTGGTATAAACCAGACTGTCTCAAGAGGCTGGCACTGCCAGGGTGAACAAAATTGGGTTTGGACTGTTATAAGTGTCTCTCCTTTAACTTCCCCCAGAACAACTTAAGCCTTCCTCTGAAAAAGAAGGAAAAAGACAGGGAGAGAAAAAGATTGACAGCTGCTCTCCATCTCTTCGCTGGAGCCCTCAGTAGTAGGAGGTCCTCATATGGGGAAACACCTGGCCAGACCTTATATGGATCGCCCTTGGTCGCTTGGAAAGGCAGTGAGCAAGTTCAAATATTCCCTGAGGTAACTCTTTTAAGGTTATATTCACCAACCACACAATTCAGTCACTCCCCACCCCACCCCTCCTCCTTAATTAGAAAAGGATACTTGGTGATGCTGGAAGATGCGCTTGTCACAGCGGCAGCCTGAACGTCCCCAGGATGGATCAATGAATCTGGTAATCAGCAGTAGCAGTTGTAGCAGTCTGGAGTCCTGCTGTGAAGGTGAGGTGAGGTGTGGGAGACGACACCGCCAGATAATTAAAGTGCTGCGTTTGAGGAAAAAGGTGAAGTGGGGGGGGGGGGGTTAGTAGGGAAAGTCGGGTACGGCGTCAGGGAGCTGCGGGGAGACGGGAGGCGACAGGGGAGAAGCACGTGTGTGCCCTGCGCCTGGCGAACAATGCAGCGGTATGTAAGAAAAGGATTTAGGCCGTAACGGCCTTGAGAGGATACGGAGCTTTATCTCTTTGCGTCTGTGTCGGAAATCAGGCGGTTGCTAAAGCGTCAGCCTCCAGGGCAACGTCGCCCAAGCCGGCATGACGTAGTAACAGCGTCTGCCACGCGCGTGTCAGCTGCTTGCGCTGGAGCGCTTGCAGTACACAGACCCGCAGCTTCTGCCGCGCGTGTGTCAGCTGTTCGTGCTTGAGCTCACACACGGGCGCAGCTTCTGCCGCGCGTGTGTCAGCTGTTCGTGCTTGAGCTCAGGGGGTGGCAATGCCTATATTTAGAATCTTCACCTGGGAAGGATCTGTAAAGCTAACATGAGAAGAGGTGTGTAGAGAGTCTAAAGGGAATATAAAGAAGAGGGGGGTGTGAGAGTGTAATACTACCTATATTTAGAATAGGATCTGTATAGCTAACATGGGAAGAGGTGTGTAGAGAGTCTAAAGGGATGTGAGAGTGTAATACTGCCTATATTTAAAATAGGATCTGTATAGCTAACATGGGAAGAGGTGTGTAGAGAGTCTAAAGGGAGTATGAAGAGGAGGGGGGTGTGAGAGTGTAATACCATGATTATGTCTCTATCTTAGAGGGCATTGTCACACGTTCCCCTCCTCAGGGACCTCTAAACCTCCCCCACATGTTCCCCACCCGGGTTTCTAGCCCTCTTAAGTAAAGAAACATGGAAAGTAGGGTGGATTTTCCAACCGGAGGGGAGTTTAAGCTTAAAAGACACAGAGGAATTTTTCCTTGTAATTTGGAAAGGTCCCACGAACCTGGGTTTAAACTTGGTGGACACACCAGGGAGAATCAAATTCCTAGCATTCAACCAAACCCACTCCCCCACAATGAAATCAGGGGGTTGACGGCGATGTTTATTTGCATTCACAGTATATCTGACTTGAGCTTTAATCAGATTTCTTCTAACCTTAGCTAAATGATCTGCGAATTCATGAAGGGGTTTGGGTTCCTGCTGAGAGGTTGGGCTAGAGGGAATCATTCGTGGTGAAATCCCATTCTGGGCTTCAAATGGAGACATTCCCAAACTGGTGTGCATATTATTATTATAACAGAACTCCGCCGTGGGGAGTAATTTACTCCAGTTCTTTGCAGAGTCCAATACATAACATCTAAGATACTGCTCAAGGGTCTGATTCAATCTCTCGGATTGTCCGTCCGTCTGGGGGTGATAAGCGGATGACAGCTTTACTTCCACTCCCCACCGGGACAATGTCTCCCTCCAAAATTTAGACACGAATTGAGGTCCCCGATCTGAAATTACCTCTGAAGGGAAGCCATGAAGTCGAACCACATGTAAAATAAATAGATCTACTAAGACTTTAGCCGTAGGAATTCTACGCAGGGGAACAAAATGAGCCACCTTAGTAAAATAATCCACCACCACCCAGATGGTAGTGAAACCAAAGCTAGAGGGGAGATCAGTGATGAAATCCATACTGATTTTCTCCCAGGGTTTTGAGGGAATCTCTATAGGGTGTAAAAGGCCATAGGGTTTACCCCGAACAGACTTAACACGGGCGCAGACATCACAGGAAAAAATATGATCCTTGACATCACGTAAGAGAGTAGGCCACCAAAAGTCCCGTTTGAGTCTTTCTACAGTTACTTGAATCCCTGCATGACCTCCCCACAAGGAATCGTGATGTAAACGAAGTAGATTCTGAGCAAATTCAGTAGGAACAAACAATTTCCCATTCACTCTCAAAAATCCCTCTGAATCCAATACTGCGGCGGGGTTTTCAGAGGCATAGAGAATTCCTTCCGGAGAACCAGCAAACTCCCAAAACCTTGACTTAAGATCAGGACTTAGGTTTAATTGAGCTAAAACCGAACCAGAAGGGAGTATGGAAACTTCAGTAAGCTCAGGTACAATATTCTTAAATCCAAGTCTGGACAGAGCATCAGCCTTAGAATTGGTGGAACCCGGACGGTAAGAGATCTCAAAATTGAACCTACTAAAAAAAAGAGCCCATCTGGCGTGCCTAGCCCCTTGACACCTTGCCTTCTTTAAATAAAGTAAGTTCTTATGGTCAGTCCATACTTGTATGGTCTCCTGAGCCCCCTCTAAATAGTGCCTCCAATGGAGGAACGCTTCTCTAATAGCGAGAAGTTCTTTTTCTAAAATAGTATAATTAACCTCAGGTGAGGTTAATTTTCGAGAGTGGTAAGCGATGGGTTGCAGGACCCCCTCCCCGTTCTTCTGGGAGAGGACACAACCCAAGGCAGCATCAGAGGCATCCGCCTCGACGATGAAGGTTCGAGAAGCGATTGGTTGACTCAAAACAGGGGCTGAACAGAATCCCTGCTTTAAGCTTTCAAAAGCCTGTTGTTCCAGTTCACCCCAAGTGAACCTAACACTCTTCCGTGTAAGTCTGGTTATGGGGGTTACCAATCTTGAGAAGTCTGGAATGAACCTCCGATAGAAGTTTGCAAAGCCCAAAAATTGCTGAACTTCTTTAACCGATGACAAAGGTGGCCAAGCAAGAACAGCCTCCACCTTACCAGGGTCCATTTCCACCTTATGGGGGCTCAGAACATACCCAAGATAGGTAACTTTGTGGGAATGGAATTCGCACTTTTCCCTTTTGGCATATAGAGAGTTTTGACGTAGTCTCAACAAGACCTCCCTCACGTCCTTCACATGTTGAGCATAGGTGGAAGAATAGATCAAGATGTCATCTAAGTATATGGCGACTGAACGACCAATCAAATCACGATAGATGTCTGTGATGAAGAACTGGAAGGCAGCCGGGGCATTAGTTAACCCAAAGGGCATGACAAGATATTCAAAATGCCCAAAGCGGCTCTTAAAGGCTGTCTTCCACTCATCCCCCTCACGCATCCGGATTAAGTTGTAAGCCCCCCTCAAATCAAGCTTGGTAAACCATTGAGCATCCTTGATAAAATCCAGGAGCTCAGGTATGAGGGGCAAGGGGTAACGGTTTTTAACTGTAATATCGTTCAGTTCGCCATAATCGATGCATGGTCTCAGCTCCCCGGACTTTTTCGGAACGAAAAAGATTGGGGCTCCCGCTGGAGACCTGGAAGGACGTATAAAACCCTTCTCCAAGCTTTCAGTGATATATTTTCTTAGTTCGTCGGCTTCCCTTGGTGCCAATGAATAAATCTTTCCATGTGGAATGGGCCTCCCTGGGATCAAATCGATCGGGCAGTCGTAAGGTCTATGAGGAGGCAATTGCTCTGCCTCTTTTGGAGAGAAGACATCTGAGAAGTCCTGATATTCCTTAGGAAGTCTATAATCCACCTCCCTCAGGATTCCTGAAACACGCAACCCGAGAGATTCTGGATCACCCACACCCCGAGTAAGGTTGATGTTAAAGTCATTACCGGAGATCTGAAGGGACTTCTCAACCCAATCAATTTGGGGATTGTGTTTTTCTAGCCACCTCATCCCCACCACTAAAGGATGGTGAGGAGTAGCTATCAGGTCAAAAGAAATTTCTTCCTCAAAACCCCCAAACCTCATAACCACTGGGCCTGTCTCCTCCTCCACCGGTCCAGAGGTCAACAAAGACCCATCAATAGACCGCAAAATTTCAGATGAACCCTTCCCCTTGAGGGGAAACTTGTGAGAATTTGCAAAGGTTTGATCTATATACATCCCAGGGGCCCCACAATCCACTAATAAAGGAAACACCTCCTTAGATATTTCAGGGAAAGTTACTTTTAAAATTAAAAATTTTGTAATGGAACTTAAGTGACTAATTGAAGGAATAAAACTGGATCTTGAACTCGTTTTTGAGTGGGAGAGTTCAGGGCCCAAAGCAGCCTCCCCTACTCTGCCTGGGCCTGATCTTTTCCTTGTTCACTTGGTGAAATCCCCAAAACAGGTTCTGAATCCTGGGAGACAACGGACACAACTTGAGTAGTCTGATTACGTATCAAGCGGCACTCCTGCACCGAATGCCCAGGCTTACCGCAATATAAGCAAAGGTTCTCCCTCCTCCTCCTAGCCTTCTCCTCTTCCGACAAGGGGGGTCTGGGAGAGGTACCAGGAGGATAAACCTTGGAAGCAACCTGTGTTTTTCCCCCAGTGGGAACATTCTTTACCCCTTGAGATGTTTTTAACAACACAGAAGGAGAGTCAGCCTTAGGTGGAGGTGGGTTACCTAACAAGTTACTCTGAAATGGCCCTCGCCTGGAAACAACTAACCGTTGCTGATATCCCCTTTCTCTCAACCTAACCTCTACTTGAAGAGCCAACTCCACTAGTGCTTGAAACTTTGTTGGTATAGGGTAAACTGCATATATAGCTTCCCTAATTTCATCTCTGAGTCCTAAAAGGAAGACTGAATACTTAGTTGCCTCAGTGCAATCTAGTTCAGTGGATAACTGCTGAAATTTATTAATATACATCGTCATATCCCGGGATCCCTGCCTGACTGAAAAAAATTCAAGACTTCTGGTATGGTCTGATACCCGTCTATCAAACATTTCACGAAATGCTAAAGTGAAATGTGCATAATTATCTAGCATAAGGTCCCTCCTGTCAATTAGAGGAGAAACCCACTTTAAAGCCTCTCCAACAAGATTTGATGTCAGGAAAAGAACCTTTGCCCTATCTGATTGAAACTGATGGGGTTTCCCCAGGAAGTGCATTGTGCATTGGGTCAAGAAGTATCTACATGTAAGGGGATCCCCAGAATATTTCTCCGGGGCAGTCAGTTTTAGATCTTTTGATGTGGGGTAAACTGGACCTGGTGACTGGGAAATACGACGGGGAACCAAACGAGGAGGAAGGGGAGTGTTTGGAAGTCGACGTTTAACCCCAGGTCCCATTTCCCATTCGGGAATCCGCTCAAGGGAAGGGGTATGAATTTCTTCTGACTCAGCCGAAGCGGGCTCAGCTCCTTCCTCTCTACTTGATCTTAAGTCCCTATTCTCCCTCCGGATTTCTTTCATTTCCAGCTCAAGTGAGGCTAGTCTCGCATTTAAGCGATCCATTGCCTGTTCCATGGCAGCAGAGCCCTGCTTTAGGCTTCAGCAACCTGAAACAATCAAGCGCTTACCTTGGGCTGGGCTGACTGGAACAGGCTGCAGGAGTGTGCTTGGGTCAGAATCAACCACGAGAGAATGGCCTGGTGGGATCCAGCCTGTCTCAAGAGGCTGGCACTGCCAGGGTGAACAATTAGGGTTTGGACTGCTACCACGGTCCCTCCTCTATCCTCTCCCAGAACAACGTATGTCTTTCTCTGAAAAAAGAAGAAAAGATAGGGAGAGAGAGAGATAGATAGCTGCCCTCCAACTCTTCACTGGAGCCCACAGGGGTTGAAGATCCACATGTAGTGGGGACACCTGGCCAGACCTTGTATGGAATACCCTTGGCCTCTTGGAATGACAGAGAGCAGATTCAAATATTCTGTGGGGACAGTCTATTAAGGCAATATTCTCCAAAAGTACAATCACTCACTCCCCGCCCCACCCCCTTCTTAGATTCACTGAAAGGATATCAAATGTGGTCTTCGGTGTGGCTTAAATGCGTCTGCCTCTGGTTTCTTCAGGAGTCCCTCTGGAGCTGGTGCAAGGTCGTCTGTGGAGTCAGGCTGCCACCTTGTGCTGAAGCTGATGAGCTGGCAGCCCTTTCACGAAGAGCGCTGTCACTCAGAGGTGCACCGTGCAGTGGTTGGACAGCAGGTAAGGAGGAGGGAAGTTAGTAGGGGAAGGCGGGTCGAACTACTGGGGAAGCCACAGGGTGATTGGAAGCGGCTGGAGTACGTCCCGGCCTGCAGGTTCAAAAGGGAAAAAAGGAAGAACTGGCCGCATAGGCCTAATCGAGCTTCGGGAGCAAGCAAAGACACATCTACGCGGCGTGGAAAGTGGTTGCAGAAGCGCCGGCTACGGGGGCAGCGACGGCGTCCCCGAGCCGACGCGACGTCACCCACCCAGAGCTCGGCCCCGCTCGCGCAGCCGGCACGAGCAGCTGGCTCATGAGAGGAGGGAGATTGCCTATCCCGTTACGGGGAAGTGAGTGAGGGGTGTGAGCTCCAAGCGGTGTGTGCCCTTCAGGACAGGACTACTCACAACTAGTAGGGAAGCATCAGTGCGAGCAGATCATGTGGGGTGACAATGCTACATGCTGAAGAGGCGTAATGAGGTAAGAGGGAGGAAGGCTAGGAGCCCCTTAAGGTAAAGTGATGTAGGGTGATTGGTGAATGTAGTCTTGTGTTTGGGAAAAGGTGACTGATGTGAACTAGGAATCTGATGAGATGGTGACTGATGTGAACTAGGAATCTGATGAGAAGGTGACTGATGTGAACTAGGAATCTGATGAGAGATTTTGGAAATGCAGAGGCAGCGTAGGGGAAGAGGTGACTGACGTGCAGAGGTAGAGTAAGGCTTGATGGCATTGTCACATGTAGTAGATCTGTTTTGTTGGCACAAGGTGCGATTTCTCTAAGTGAGGAAAAAACCTAAAGAATAAAGCAGATGGGATACTTGAAACAGATGTTGTCTGAGTCGGATCTTTGATGATGACTTGATGAGTCAGTCATCGAGGAAGGGAAACACATGTGTGCCCTCCTTCTGAAGATGACCCGCCCGCACCTTAGTGAAAATGTGAGGGGCTGAGGTGAGGCCGAAAGGCCTGGCACAAAACTAGTGTTCCCCCACCACCATGAAGTGGAGAAAAGTCTGTTGGGCCTTGTGTATGGGAATGTGTGGAAGTACTATGTAATCAGATATACTAGAAAATTAAAGGCACAGTTCAGTCCACCACTTTTAGGTTTTCTTTTAAGTGTTCTTGATCGCCTAAATACAATTTCCCTTGTTTTTAGTTTTAAAGCTGTTTAATAATACAGGTTTCCAGTGCTTGAATTTCTTTCCTGGTTGCATCCATTTT
>JAWWMG010000092.1:0-10052 GCA_035048385.1 Plethodon glutinosus
TGAAGAATTAGAGGCGGTGTCACGGCTCGAGATTACACGGAGCTGGGAGGCACGCGCCTTGGCAACTTCTCTATCAGCCGACAGAATCCCACGCGGGCTCAGGCATATCAATATGCCGGTCTATGAGAGACCGGCACCTCACCTGTTGGACGGTTGGTGTTCACTGCAACACAAACATGCAGTGGAAGATTTAAGGTTTCTCATTGATGTCACCAAAAATGACAGTACCCTGTTCAATGCGGAATGCGAGGCACTTCGCACTGATATCCTTACCACCTTCCCAGGCGAACCCGCAGAACATCTGTTGGCTGAACTAGAAACAAAGCTAGAACTTTTAGAAGATGAAATTAGCATTAAGAAACAGCGTAAATTTTTGAGAGACAAGAGAGATTATGAGACGGATAGAGTGTTTACATTTGCTAGGAGGTTTGACGGGTTACGCAAAGTCCTGCAAGACTCCTTAGAATCTGATCAGGAGGGTTCTCCCTGTCCCTCGTCATCATCGGTTTCCAGTATGTCGGAAGGGGAAAGAACCGAACCCGGGGTGGGTTTTCACTTCGAGTTGAGACTACTGGAAATGGACCGAAAGAAAAAATTCAACAAAAAAGGGCCTATTCCACCCTCTCAGAAACAACATCTCCCCGGGGAGAGGGAGGGCATGGGGGACACAGGAAAAGACAAAGAAAAAGATCAAGAAAAACCCGCAGATCCAAAAAAACCTCCAAAGAAAGTGCCAGCGCGCAGGGGTCGGAAGAACAAATAGTATCCCCTGGGCCCACTGGCCCTACTGTCATCAATCTCTCCTCCATTTCTCTCTCCTCTGATCAGGAATGTTTGTTGCAGAAAGGTCTATCATTTGCTCCAGAGTTCGATTTTGACTTTGTTGATACACGCATCCAACTGTTCAGACTGGCACGCAAATTCAAACTCACCCGCTTCTTTGCGCTGCAACCTCCTTCCCCCAATGTTAAATCCAAACACCAGATTCCTAATCCCTTGTCAATTCAAGATCTTCACATGATGAACCTACTCAGTGACTTAGCGGAAGAGGATTCCCCGCAGCCCACTACCACCAGTGTTCCCCAGTTCACCCCTGATTCACCATTTAAACCTGCTTCCAGATTCACACCCATGTCTTCCCAACGAGACGTGATAGATCAGTTCTGTGATTTGGTTTCTGCTGATTTACTTTCCATCAGACGGAATAGACAATGGTCTAGGGATGATAATCTGTCAGCATGTGAACGCTCTGCCCTGCATCAGCTTCAGGATTTATCTGGGGTAGTTATCAAGGCTAGTGACAAGGGTGGCAATGTGGTTATCATGAATGAAGATGCTTACAAGGGGGAAGTCCTCCGCCAACTACAGGACCCCCTGGGGTATGAATTGGTGGATATGGAGTTTGTAGCCAGAGATAAATCTGATTTGGACTTGCTGTTGCAAGGGTGGGCATCTCAGGAACTGCTTTCTGAAGAGGAGTGTGGATTTTTGACTGTTTCTCATCCTATTATTCCAACCTTTTACATTCTTCCCAAAGTGCATAAGTCCTTGGTTAACCCCCCTGGTAGGCCCATTGTTGCTGCTATTGGCAGTTTGCTTGAACCTCTTTCTAGATTTCTAGATTTTCATCTACGAGCTCATGTCATCACTCTCCATTCATTTGTACAGGACACTACTGCAGTTCTTAATCGCCTACAAACGGTCCAGTGGTCCTCTGACTCTGTACTTTGCACCCTGGATGTTTCTAGCTTATACAACATTATTAATCATGATCAGGGTATTACTGCTGTGGAGTATTTTTTACAGAGATGCTCTTCGAGCTTCGAGGCCCACTGTGCGATGCTTATCCATATGATCAGATTTGCCCTTTCCCACAACACGTTTCTGTTTGACGGCCAAGCCTACCACCAGCTCAGGGGGACCGCGATGGGGGCGGCCTTTGCCCCCAGTTTCGCGAACCTCTTTATGGGCTGGTGGGAGGAGACCATCCTGTACAACACTCCTGATTTTTGTCATGTCTCTTTTTACATTAGATACATTGACGACTTGTTCTTGATATGGCATGGCTCAGAAGATAGCCTGCATGAATTCATTCAGACCCTCAATCAGAACAACTGTAACATTGTCCTGTCAGCTTCGGTCTCATCCACCAGTGTTGACTTTTTGGATCTTACACTTTTTGTACACCAGGGACAGTTACAATCCAAAACTTTTACGAAACCCACCTCCTCGAATTCTATCTTGCATGCCACCAGTTGTCATCAACAGTCCTGTATTGATAACATCCCCTATGGGGAATTTCTTAGGGCCAAACGCAATTGCAGTCTCACCTCTGATTATTCACAACAGGAAACAGTGATCACAGCTAACTTTGAAGCCAGGGGGTACACCAGCGCCACCATTCAGCTTGCTCAAGCTAAAGCTGCTACTCGCAGCAGGAACTTTATGCTCACCCCGAAACGCAAAGTGGGGACCCGCAAAACCATTGCTAGACGTGATCAACTTCGCATGATTATGCGTTATGGCAAGGCGGTCCCTCTGGTACGTCAAAGTTTTGCGAAACACTGGCGGGTCCTCCAATCTGACCCCATTCTGCGCTCCTTGATTCCCAAGTTCCCCATTTTCTCCCTATCCAAGGCTCCCTCTTTGGCTCAGAAACTAGTACGCAGCCATTTTGACCCTGACTCTACACAGTGTTTTGCCTCCTCTAACAATGGTTTTTTCAGTTGTGGCAAGTGTCGGGCATGCCTCAAGACCAAATATGTTGTATCTTCTTTTGAGTCATTTGATCATTGTAGAAATATCCGCATCACTGACCATATAACCTGCAACACTGATTTTGTCGTGTACCTGCTGATCTGCCCCTGCGGGCTGCGCTATGTGGGCAGCAGCATCAGGAGGGTCGTGGAACGGATTCGAGAGCATAGGAGGGCGATCAAAAATCAAGACAGAACCTATCCAGTGGCGATCCACTGTGCTGCTGCCCACCAGGGCGACCCTGACTGTGTCAAATTTGTGGGCATCAAACATGTCCCTCCACCAGGGAGGGCGGGCAACAGAGTACTCATGCTGAGACAACTTGAAGCACGTTGCATTTTGGACCTGAACACTTTGTCCCCGGCGGGGCTCAATACGAAATCTGGACTGTTTGTGTTTATTTAACTGTTTTTATTCTCGGTTGCTCCTTTGGATTACTGCTTCTTGCTCATTCTGGTCATTACCATGAACTAATTTTCTCTGCAAATATTTTTTCTGCTGTTCCTTTCTACTTTTGCCTCATTTTTTATCTCCGTGATCTCTGGCTTCACACTGCCTCTATCTTTTCACTTCCCCTTCCCAATCACCTTTCCTTTTCTTTCATTTTCCCCTTGTCTTTTTCTCCCCCCCTCCCCTTTTTTACTCTCTCTTTCCTTCTTTTTCTTCTTCTGGCCTTGTGGCAGGCCGGGTCATTTATCATTCCCCTTGAGGTGTATTATTTTATCTCCAGCATCTCTGCTATATTCAACTGTGGCTCCTTCTTTCATGTTGTTTTGTGATCAGGGGTTATGGGTAGGCGTTATTTAGGGCTTCTCTATATTTCTAGCTTGCCCGCTATGCCTTATTGTTTTGCCAGTAAAAACCCCCCCTTTTTCTCCCCTTGTTGTAATATTAATTATCTTCTCTGTGTCGGGGCGACCACCCGGGTGTGATAGCTATTGCTCACACACCGGTGAACATTATTATTATTTTTTTGTGTTCTGTAATATTTATTTTTGTGGTAACCCCGCTTTAGCATTGCGCTTTTACTTTCACTATTGGTGCATCAGTCTCTATTTTTATACTTTTGGTCTCTTGCTACTCTTTCACTTTTTGCACCTCTATTTTCCTTTTCTGCACCCCAATCATGTTATTTTCCAGATTTGCCCGCAACACTGTATACAGACTTGGTTCAGTCCACTGCGGGTGTATATCTCTAACATTGCCTTCTCCCCCTTCATTTTTTTGGGGCTACCTTGGACTTTACTCCCTTATCCAATCAGAAGCTGTTCCTATGTCAGGTGTTGTCTTTAAATCTGGGTGATTCTCTGGGGTGCACTGCCACTGAGGAGTCCGTTCTGGCGTTCCAGCGGACGAAAACGGTTGGGGTGGGGGGCTCTCCCCTCATTGTGTCACTATGCATGTCGTTGAAGCCATTAAGCAGCATGCATAAATAAACTTGTTTTTTACCTGCTGGACACTTACGATGGTGTAGTTCTGCCATTATTTCTCCGTGACTGTGGATGCCGCTGAGGTGCCTGTTCCTGGGTTCTATTGCTCGGGCAATTGCCTGAGACTCGGTGCCGGATACATTGGTGGCGGGTCCCACGCCACCCCCCAGAGAACGAGCAGGACACTGCTGGAGGATTCTAGAACCTTCGCCCTTCTTTGAGGACGCCGCTGCTGTTTGGAGCTCTGCTCCACTGGACAGAAGGTTCACGTGAGTCTGTGTGCGAGGCCAGCATTGTCTGTGCCTCAGCGAGTGTTGCTTTGTTAAACGCAGTTAAGCGGCCACGTACGGGAGGGGGTGCTGGGTGTGTACTTTCCTGGGGTAGGGGCTGTGGGGATAGTACCGGAGGGTGCTGCACCCGTAATCCGCGCCTTTGGGGAGGTCACGTCCTGGTCCTCTCCGCTTTTATGCTGGTTACTAACTCGTGATTATCTTGAGGCAACGCTTTGCATTCTGCACGCACACTTTCATGTTATCTTTTCCTCCGCACTTCTATTGTGCTCACAGCCGCTACACCAATTGGATATCTCCAGGTTGTTGCGGGTTATTGGAGAACTTTGGCTATTTTGTATTCTGCTCCATTGTGACATGGCTCACTGCAGGGCCCGGCGGGAGGCCAGGATGGCTGTGGTATTCGACGTGGAGGCTGGAGTCTCCCGCACACAGCCAGGGACTCCCCCGATCCCCAAAGCACTCGCCACTAAGCTTGAAGAATTGGAGGCTGTGTCCCGGCTTGAAATCACACGGAGCTGGGAGGCACGCGCCTTGGCCACTTCCTTATCAGCTGATAGAATCCCACGCGGGCTCAGGCATATTAACATGCCGGTTTACGAAAGACCGGCACCTCACCTGTTGGATGGATGGTGCTCACTGCAACACAAACATGCAGTAGAGGACTTACAGTTTTTGACTGATGTTACCCAAAACGATAGCACCTTGTTTAATGCTGAATGTGAGGCGCTCCGCACTGACATCCTGACTACTTTTCCAGGTGACCCTGCTGATTGCCTGCTGGCAGAGTTAGAAACACGGCTTGAACTTTTGGAAGATGAAATTAGTGTCAAGAAGCAGCGCAAATTTTTAAGAGACAAGAGAGACTACGAAACTGATAGAGTTTTTACATTTGCTAGGAGGTTTGATGGGTTACGTAAAGTATTGCAAGACTCCCTAGAAACTGATCAGGAGGGATCTCCCTGCCCTTCTTCATCGTCTGTATCCAGTATGTCTGAAGGGGAAAGAACCGAACCCGGGGTGGGTTTTCACTTCGAGCTAAGATTACTCGAGATGGACCGAAAGAAAAAATTAAACAAAAAAGGGCCCACCCCACCCTCACGAAAACAACACCCCGGGGAGAGGGAGAACTTGGGGGAGAAAGACAAAGAAAAAGAAGAAGAAAAAGAAAAACCCGTAGATCCAAAAAAACCTCCCAAGAAAGCGCCAGTGCGCAGGGGCCGGAAGAACAAATAGCACCTCCTGTGGACACTGGCCCCACTGTAATCAATCTCTCCTCTTTTCCTCTCTCTGCTGACCAAGAATGTCTGTTGCAGAAGGGTCTGTCTTTTGCTCCAGACTTTGACTTTGACTTTGTAGATACACGCATCCAGCTGTTTAGATTGGCACGCAAGTTCAAACTCACCAGATTTTTTGCGTTACAGCCACCATCTTCTAATACCAGACCTAAACACCAAACTCCGAATTCCTTGTCTATCCAAGATCTCCACATGATGAATTTACTTAATGACCTTGCCGATGAGGACTCCTCCCAACCTGTTTCCACCAGTGTTCCACAAATCACCCCTGACTCACCATTCAAACCTGCTTCCAAGTTTACTCCCATGTCCTCTCAACGAGACGTGATTGATCAGTTCTGTGACTTGGTTTCTGCAGATCTGCTTTCTATCAGACGGAACAGACAATGGCCTAGATCTCATAATCTTCCTGCGTGTGAGTTGGCTGCCCTGCAGCAGCTTCAGGATTTACCAGGGGTGGTCATCAAGTCCAGTGACAAAGGTGGTAACGTGGTTTTGATGAATGTTGACGCATACAAGGGGGAAGTCCACCGACAACTGGATGACCCCCTGGGTTATGAATTGGTGGATATGGAGTTTGCGGCTAGAGACAAGTCTGATTTGGATACATTGTTGCAAGGGTGGCTTTCCCAGGAACTGCTCTCTGAAGAGGAATGTGGGTTTTTGACTGTTGCCTTTCCTGTTATTCCAACATTCTATATTCTTCCCAAAGTGCACAAATCCTTAATCAACCCCCCTGGCAGGCCCATTGTCTCTGCCAAAGGAAGCCTGCTTGAACCCCTCTCCAGATTCTTGGATTTTCACTTGCGATCCCATGTCATTACTCTGCATTCATTTGTACAGGACACGACTGCAGTTCTCAATCGCCTGCAAGAAGTACAGTGGTCTTCTGACTCTTTACTCTGCACCCTGGATGTGTCTAGTTTATATAACATCATTAACCATGACCAGGGTATCCAAGCTGTTAACTATTTTTTACAGAGATGCTCTTCGAGCTTTCAGAACCACTGTGAGATGCTTATTCAGATGATTAAGTTTGCCCTCACTCATAATACCTTCCTGTTTGATGGTCAAGCCTACCACCAGCTCAGGGGGACCGCGATGGGGCGGCCTTTGCCCCCAGTTTTGCGAACCTCTTTATGGGCTGGTGGGAGGAAACCATCCTGTATAATACTCCTGATTTTTGCCATGTTTCCTTTTATGTTAGATACATAGATGATTTGTTCCTTGTATGGCATGGCACTGAGGAGAGTCTGCTCGATTTCATCCAGACCCTCAACCGTAATGATTGCAACATTGTCCTGTCAGCATCAGTGTCCTCCACCATGGTTGATTTTTTAGATCTTACTCTTTTCGTGCATCAGGGTCAACTGCAGTCCAGAACATTTACAAAACCCACTGCTTCTAATTCAATTCTGCACGCCACCAGTTGCCATCAACAGTCTTGTGTTGAGAACATCCCCTATGGGGAATTTTTACGGGCCAAACGCAATTGTAGTCTTGTCTCTGACTATGTTCAACAGGAAGCAGTGATCACGGCTAACTTCGAAGCCAGGGGGTACACCAGGTCCACGGTCCAGCTAGCACAGGCTAAAGCTGCCACCCGCAGCAGGAGCCACATGCTTATTCCCAAACGCAAAGTGGGCACTCGCAAAACCATTGCTAGACGTGATCAACTTCGCATGATTATGCGATATGGCAAGGCGGTCCCCCTGGTGCGTCGAAGTTTTGCGAGACACTGGCGGGTCCTCCAATCTGACCCTATCTTACGTTCTTTGATCCCTAAATTCCCCATCTTTTCCCTGTCTAAAGCTCCATCTCTGGCCCAGAAACTTGTACACAGCCATTTTGATCCTGATCTTATGCAAGGTTCTTCTCCTCCCAACAATGTTTTTTTTAGTTGTGGCAGATGCCGTGCATGCCTTAAGACCAAGTATTCAGTGCTCTGCTTTAAATCATTTGACTACTGCAGAGACATTCGCATCACTGACCACATTACCTGCAATACTGATTTTGTTGTGTACTTGTTGATCTGCCCTTGTGGACTGCGCTATGTGGGGAGCAGTATCAGGAGGGTGGTGGAACGCATCCGGGAACATAGACGGGCCATTAAAAACCAGGACAGAACCTATCCAGTGGCGGTTCACTGTGCTGCTGCCCACCAGAGCAACCCTGACTGTGTTAAATTTGTGGGCATCAAGCACGTTCCCCCACCCGGGAGAGCGGGTAACAGAGTACTCATGTTAAGACAACTTGAAGCCCGTTGTATTTTGAACCTCAACACTTTGTCCTCATCAGGTCTCAACACAAAATCTGGACTGTTTGTGTTTATATGATCTTTTTCATTTTCTGGTTGCTTATACAGACATTTTTCTCTCTTCATGCAATTTTGGTTCAGTTCGCGTTGTTAGGTTTATTTGCTGCCTTCCATGTATTTCTGTGATTTCTGGCTTAGATCTGTCTTCATTTCTTCTATTCCTCTTTTCTTTTTGCTTTGTTTCCCTTTTTCTCCTCCCCCTTTTTTTCTTTCTTCTTTTTTTCTTGCCTTCTCCCTCTTATTCCCTCATCTTTTGTTGGTTTTCCCCCCTTCTTGCTTCGTGGCGAAGCTTGGCATGCCCATGCCTTACCTGTGATTATTTTTTGACCAGCAATCCTGCTGTATATATAATTTTTTGTGGCATTGACTGGCACGCTTTTTGTGCTCAGGGGTGATTGGCAGGCATTATTCAGGGCTTTGTTATTTTTTTTGCCCGCCATGCCGATTTTCATTGCCAGGAAACCCCCTTGTTCCCCATGCTTCATTATTTTTTAATCTTCTCTGTGTCGGGGTTGCCACCCATGTGTGGTGCTACTGGTCCACACACTGGTTAACACTTATCTATTGTGTATATTTTCTCTTTGTGGTCAACCCCGCTTTAGTATAGACCTTTTGCATTGTTTATTGGTGCATTGTTTTTATTGGTGCTCTGGATTCTTTGTCACTCTCTCACTACTTGCACTTTTATTTTCTTTTTCTTGTACCCCAATCACGCATTCGTATTTTTCCAGTTTTTATTCTTAACGCACATTTTTTGACTTAGTTCAGTCTGAAAGGGGTGTACACCTTTAATACTATCTTCTCCCTTTCATTTCTCTTGGGGTTACTTTGGACCTCTTCCCTGTATCCAATCAGGTTCTGTTTCCATGTCATGTGCCGCTTTAAAACTGGGTGATTCTTTGGGGTGCACTGCCACTGAGGAGTCCGTTCTGGCTATCCAGCGGACGAAAACTGTTGGGGTGGGGGCTCTCCCCTAATTGTTGCACTATGCGTGCTGTTGAAGCCTGCAAAAACAGCATGTTTGAATAAACTCCTTCGCTTTGCTGGACACTGACTATGGTGTGGATCTGCCATTATTGCTTCCGCAAATTGTGACATCCGCCAAGGTGCCTGTTCCTGGCTTTGTTCGCTCAGGCAGCTGCTTGAGACTGGGTGCTGATTATATTGGTGACGGGTCCCGCGCCACCTTCCAGAGAACGAGCAGGTCTCCTGCTGGAGGAATAAGTAACCTTCGTCCTTCTTCAGAGGACGCCGCAGTTTAAAGCTTCGCTTTCCTGGACAGAAGGTTCACGTGAGTTAGTGTGTGGGGCCAGCATTGTCTGAGTCCCGGGCGGGTGTTGCCTTTGAAACGCAGCTGAACAGCCACGTACGGGAGGGGGTGCTAGGCGTGTGCTTTCCTGGGGCAGGGGGCTGATTTTTCACAAAGTAGCCCAGGCCTTTTTCTTTTTCTAGAAGGCTTGCAGGCTGGGGAAACTAACCTCTCTGGGGAAAGGTTTGGGGATGCCTAAAGTCTCAGACTTTTCGAAGATGAGGCCAGTGCCACAGCGTATTCTGCCCACGAACCGCCAGGTACATCAGAGAGGGTAATAGGACAAGATTGTAAGGTGGGGAATACTTGAGAATCGACCCCATGGACCAAGACATTTACACACTCCTGAAGAGCCTTTTGTATGTCCGACCTAAGATGTGTCATATTATTAGTTATACTAGGAAGAGCTTTCTGGAGGAATTGGTCCATGGGCCCTGATATTTGTTTGTCATCCGCCGTACCCTAGGTTAAGTCTGACCACAGACAAAACCAACACACAAGGCTTTAACTTTGGTTTCAGGGAGCCTCGGCAAAAGCTGTTACAGAATTAAGACCTAACACTAAACAGGTGTGGATAATAACAAGCAGGGATGCAAAGTTCTGAACTCTGCCTAACCGTAAACTAGCCGAAAGGGACCTGGCCCCGCTCAG
>JAWWMG010000093.1:0-10036 GCA_035048385.1 Plethodon glutinosus
CCATATAAAGATTCCCATGTTCCCATGCTTTCTTGATCATATGCAGTTGCCCCTCCCCCCAAAACTGAGGCTAACCACACGCAAAATTGGATTCTGGTATCATCACTGCCACAGGACGAATAATATTGGTTCATTCTTTAATTTAGGTGCTGATGTTTGTTGCCATGCTAGACTATGTACTAGGAGTTAGCATTGCTAACGCCTAGGACACTGCCTAGCATGGCAGAGACCATGTTTGGCTTCTGGGCTGTATTGCAGCTAAAAGCTGGTGTACTTCCCAGGAGTTAAACACCCCCATACACGGACACCCGCCTGACTGCACAGAAACCATGTATATCAATGCATACATGGTGCCTGCGCAGTCATGCGAGCGGCTGTGTACGGAGTGGCCAGCCGAACATACAGGGGCTAATAGCATTTGCCAGGAGCGCCTAAATGTTGGGTTAAAAGCCAGCTGTCATAGTGCATAGGCACCATGTATGAAACCCAATAAATTGCCCACAAACGGGTGGTGTTTAACTCAGATTGTGGTAAATACGTTGTGTCCCAGCTTGATGTGTCGGCCCCCCGCTGAGCGTTCCGGGACACAAAATACCGTTTTTTTTGTAAAACGGGGGGGAGTTTACCCCCTGTACCTCCCTCCCACCCCCGGCCCCGCTCCCACGTCCCCCACCCGTCCCAAAATATCCCCTTTCCCCAAAACTACTTGCAACACCTGGCTCGTTGCTTCTGGGTCTCAGCACAGTGTAAACAAAGTACCGGAACCTGGAAGCGACGAGCCAGAACATAACGGGGGTAACCGTTTAACTCCTGGACTGTATACTGGTCTTTTGCTGGTGTACAGCCCAGGAGCTAGGCATGGTTCACTGCTGCACAAGGCAGCAGCCTAGGAGTTTGCAAGGATAACTCCTGGGCCGCTGCCTACCGTGGCAGCAAACATCAGCACCTTAGATAGTGTGGTGGCTGATAGGGATGAGCGAAAATCCCGCGCGAAAAGCGGGAGGGCGAATTTCGCTGCACTTTTCGCTCCCGCCGGCACCCACGAAAAATTATGGCTTTTTGCAGGTGCCGGCAGGAGCGAAAAGCCCCAGGAGATATTTCTCCTTTATCATTTTTTTTCCTCCCTCTTAATAAGAGGGAGGAAAAAAAATAAAAGAATTAACCTCCCCCTTAACAGGGGGGAGATTAATTCTACAGTCAGCATTAATATGTTAATGCCGACTGGAGCCTGACCTAGTCAGGCGCCAGTCGGCATTAACATATCAATGCGCGAAACATTTCGTGCATGCACGAAATGTTTCGCGCATTCTTATGTTGATTGCTGTAATTACAGCAATCACCATAAGTAATTACGGCATTCACCACAGTGAATGCCGTAATTAAAGCATTTACATAGGAATGCGCGAAACATTTCGTGCCCGAATTTGCTGCACTTTTCGTGCATTCCTATGCAAATGCAGGCCCGCGAATATTCGTGGGCGTCGGGCAAAAAATAGGACTTTTCACTGCCGCCGCCCGCGAATATTTGCGGGCAACTTTCGCGCATGCCTACCGGTGACTACGGCCCTCCAGGTCTTCCAGTTTGTCAAGCATTCTTTGTATTTCTATTTGATGCGCACTCAAGGTTTTTTCAAGGGGGCTGTGCAGTCCTCGATTGTTTGGAACCTGTCTTCCGCGTCCTTAACCCTCTCCGTCAGACCGTCTGTGCGTGCCTCTATTATATCAAGGCAAACTGCAAGGGCGCCCATCTGTTGATTCGCTTCTTTCCTAAACTCCTTCAGTTCCAGCATGATTGCAGCCAGCTCAGACCCCATCCCACCGGGTCCGGGCCCCGGCTCGGCTGCTGTGTCGTTCCCGCCACCTCCCGGCGTGGATTACAGTGTGCGACATGCTCCGGCTCCGAACTGCAGGGTCATGAAATCTTCCAGTTTTCTTTGCCGTTTTTCTTTAGCAGGTGCTCCCGGCATCTTTACTCTATTTGCGGACAGGTTGAGCCGCTTTTCTTTTATGGATGTTCAAGGATGATGGCAGGGCCTGGTAGCAGGTATCGGAGTGGGCGCGGAGCTCAGAGCGGAGTGACTGCTCCCTACCGCCGCATCACGTGACTCTCCCTTGACTACTTAAAGCAGGGGGGTAAAACCCCCTCGGCCCTCCCAATTCCACACCCCTTAAATAAAAAGCCCCTCGAAGTTCTAAAAGCTTTACACAGAGATTTTGAAGGCAAAGTACTTCTAGCTCAGTAAAGGCAAGCCCATGTGTAGGTTTAAAATACATAAATGTGTCAGGCAAGGCTGTCCCCATGCCCAAAAACTATTACATTTATATATAAATGGCATTTGTTATTATTTAACATTACAAAATTGTCATGGTCTGAAAATTAGGGATGCACGTATAGCAATTTTAATTTATGCAGACTGTGCATTGTTGGCCCATACACCAGCATCATTACAAAGATTAATGAATTGCTATGTTTATTTTATGGATAATTTGGATAGGTCCGTAAACACAAATAAATCTGAAAAAATTATTTTTAGTAGAACTTCAAAAAAATCTGACTGCTGGAAGAACTTCCTTTTCGATTAACGGCATAAAATTGTAAATGGTCACTCAATTTAAATGTATAGGTTGTTTGTTTATTGCATGTCTAAATTGGAACACTATAGTTTCTCACAATGCCCTTGAAATGTCTAAAACATCTCAGGCATTGGTCAAACTGATGTACCAATCAAAAATGTTTTAGAGGAGCTGTTAAATGTGTATAAAATAAAATCTCAAGCCCAGGGTCCTTTTCTGGCTGAGCTTTGGGGTCAGTCAAAATCTGACATACATAAAACGGAACGTAAATTTCTAACTGGTCTTTTTGGGGTGCCTAGTTCAATGCATCTGAATTATTGTTTATGGAAGCTAATCTTACCCCCATTTCTCATACTTGTCGGGTAGCCCTGTTAAACGTTTTCTGTATTATAGCTAGACGTACTGATTCAGATTTTACACGTCGGATAGTTTTAGATGCTGCAACACATTCAAATGCCTTAAAGAATCCGTGGTTGTTGGTTGTGCAGAAATTATGTAATGAGTCCAATGCAACACTTGAGACGATTTGATCTAAACAGCTTTCGAAGTTTGAGTCGGATCAAATAAAAACAGCTCTATTGTCTAAAAGAAAGATGTGGGAGGACGGAGGAATGGTTAAATCTTCAGTTTTCTATCTTTACTGTCTCCCATTCTATCTAATGCGGGCGGTGTGTGTAAAAGTGAACCACACTGGAAGCCAGAGTGGATGCAATAAATGTGTATTACTTAACATGTAGTGATAAAGCACTGAGCAGTGTATCACAATGTAGCAAAAAATGAAAATCACCAGCCAGCATAAGTATCCAAAAGCGAGACAAGGTATCTAATATAACTGTCCACAAGGTGCTAAGGAAAGCTTGTATAAAAGAGGGGGACGGACGCCGTCCACCTTCAAAGGTAACGCGTTTGGTGAGCTAAGACCACTTCATCAAACTCACCCGAAGTACTTATTACAGAAGCCTAAAAAGAAAAGAAACTACAGAAATCTTGTTAGCAATACCTTATACACTAGTGCATCGCTGAAAGAAACCAATGACACAAAGCAAAGTGGCAACATACCAGCGGGGACCGGACTGAAGAACCATACAGCAAGGGTGCACCAGGAAACAGCAGGCGCACACCCGCTGCACAGAACTGCCCCGCCAGGCATGCTGGAGTTTGGAGTATGTTGCAAATGCAGCAGGCTAGATAGCTTACATTAAATTACTTCAAAAGCCAGGCATGGATCCAAGGAGGTACAGCAAAGTCATGAAAAGAAACGTGAGAAAAAGTAAAAGAAAAAGGCAATAGAAAACAAAACACAAACCAAATGGAATAAAGGGGAACAGTGTGGGAGGGGTTGAAGGGGGTACAGTGTGGGAGGGTAGGAGGAGTAGGAGGGGAACATAGGGGGGTTTAGAAGGAAGGTGGAAGGGGACAAAAAGGAAGATATATAAACCGAAAACAAAAACTGGGAAACAACGCAAGAGAAACGAAAACAAAAGCAAAAATAGTATCTATAAGCAAGAAAGTCTGAAAACAATAATAAAATAACATAAACCACAATAAATTACGACAAGGCAATATAGGTACCAAGAACACCCAGAAGTAGAAACAAAACAGAAAAGGACAGAGCGGCCTCAAATATATGCAATCCTAGAGGTCCAAATGCAGTTGAAAACACAACGAAGTAGCCCTTAGCAATCCAATAATATAGACTTCAATTGGGGTTCCACAGACATAGCAAGTGCAACTTGAACAAAGGAAATCAAATTCCTACCTTTTGATGCACCCAACATACTCCCCAAAACTGGGGGTACTAGAAGAGAGCATGAGGGCATGGGCAACAGCAGCAAACCACAGAATTAATCTAACCTGACAGGAATCCAAATACAGTAGACAACCCCAAAATTCTTCAACTGGGACAGTCATCCCGGTTATCCATATCGGAAGATATCCAGCGGCGAGGAGCCCGAACGGAGTCACGGACAGAGTCTCACGTCTTGGGCCGTCTTGGCCGACGAGGGTGGCAGGGAGGAAAACAAATCCACCTATGAGGTAAAGATCTCCGTTTACTTGGAGACCCCTGTTCATGATATTCCCTATCTCCATCTAAAACATCTAGAAGCGTTCATCAGTCAAAACCGATTAGCAGTAGCATTGTTATATACAATCAAGTGTATTTATCGTAAACAGTTTGAGTCCGTATCCAAAATGGCGGTCGCAGAGGCGTCCAGAATTAAAGGCCCAATGGACAACTATTTAATAAAATATGTTGCTATCGTTGACGCGCAGACTATAAGACTCCAAGAGAATATCACTAAATGCCACGAACAGTTAATTGATGCACAGATACTAGTTACTGATTCGGCTGCATTTCCAACTTTGATTTCCCAACCCATAGATCAACCTATTTCTGTCTCTATTACTACTGATGTAAATACGGTTGTCAATAAGGCAAATGCAGTCTTGGCTGCCCTTGATACATCTAGGCTTTCTGCTTCACCGAACTTGGTGTTTTCGTCATCTGAGGCATTATCATCCGATGAATCGCTAGCTGATATTAACATATGTCCAAGGAAACGTAAGGCACCTACATCTAAAAACTGTAAGCAGGCCTGTTTACCCCCCCAAAAGAAAAAAACTAATCTGAAAGAAACCAAGTCTGTACCAATCCAAAAGAAGATGTCAAGTTACATTGAAATAAATAACAAACTTATTCCCCCATTAATTACGCACTCGCAGGAGTGCTCGGTAAATGACAGTTCCAGAGCCGAATTGGAGGAAGATTTCCGTGCCACAGTTTTGTCATCTTTAAAAAGGGTAGAGCGAGAAATTAGTCAACTTCATGGCAAACTAGAGGAGGTAGTGAAATCTGTTTCGGTACTATCAACTAAGCTACTATCTCTGGGCCACAAGAACTTAGTCACCCGCAATGGTATACAGGAGGACCAGCCAGTTACAGTTAACCCATTAGTACATGACCATGCTATATTACATCAGTCTAATCTGTTTCCCGTACACAATGGTACCGATCAAAGTGTCTTAGCAACTCCTTTAACTTCGGTCCCAAACAAGCAAATTCCTCTAAAAATACCTTCTTTGATGGCCCTTAAAATTCCCCCACCATGCATGAATTACCCCCCAGAAATTACACCTATTTCATTTGCTATAGTCAATGTCCCAAAATTGAAACTCGGAATAGAAACTAGCGAGGGCTTAAAGAACCGTTTTTGGCGACTCTTATCACGTAATTTACCATTAAAACCTGAAGGCAGATCACAATTAAAAAAAGTCTCAAGATCACAATGGATTGGTCCAACTAACAAAAGCTATAGAGGTGACTGTGTTCTGATAGAATGCTTCTCTAGTGCACTGGTCGAGCACATTTTTTCTTTTGATTTAGAAGCCTTATATTTACCTGATCAGATGTTTATCGTGCCCCTCGGTTATTTTTATCCTCCTAAAGTAATGAGTGTTGCAAGTAGGCAACCTTACTCTAATTATCATTCACGTACATTTTATTCCTCTCAAAGGCATGCGCCATACTCAGCTAGATCGAACCCTGCCTGTTACGATGAGTTTAACAACAATTCTAATAATATGTACCAGTTCCCCCTGCAATTGCAAAACCGTTTCGACTCTCTTTTGGATTATAACGATTGACTACCCAATCCTTCTTTGGATAATGTACCAGAACCTTGTACTATTGGCCCTCACTCCAGTAATTTTTTATGTGATGTCAACAACGTTATTGAAGCCAATAATATGTCAGGCAAAGTAGGTACAATTGCCAAAACTATTCTTTTGGAAACTAAAGATAACAATAGCTTACATATTAGTAATGTAACGATTCTGTCATGGAACTGCGCAGGTATTTTAAACACAGTTCATGACCCTGAGGTGTTGGCTATTTTTGACTCTTCAACAATCATATGTTTACAAGAAACATGGTCTATAGATAGTGTTCACAGAGATGGATATAGGGGCTTCTTTTTAAATGCAAACAAGTCAAGGTCTGGAAGAGCGGCCGGTGGGCTGGCTACTTACGTTAGTAATCACTTTAAAGGGTCTATTATGACATTGCCTTGTGTAGGAAAGTTTTGTTTACCAATTATTGTCACTTTATCTAACGGTTTTATGTTTCTGCTTTTAAATATTTATATCAAGCCATGGGACATAAATATGTTAGATGCACTGGGTAAGATTGAAGATTTGATAGCTGATGTTTTTACTTCATCAAACCAAAGGTTTTTTATGGGTTGCATTTTAGTTGGTGATTTTAACGTTCAAATAGCTGCCAGTACATGGAATTCGCATGACAATATAATGGATGGAATTTGGGACATACCACCATTTATTGGCCCTTGCACTAAAACTACACGGGGTGGTAAATCACTCTTTGATTTTATGGAAAGACTGGGGATGCGAGCTTTAAATGGCAGGAAGATTTCAGATCAACCGTCGGCACGAACATATATAGGTGCAAATAGCAAATCTACACTCGACTACTGTATTGCTTCCGGGGAATTATGGGCATATGTGGTTGATTTTATTGTTATGAATTCTTTTACTAGCGATCACTGTATGCTGAAGGCCATTTTTTCACTTGATTCAAAGTGTACTTCTGAATTCTCGAGAATAGTCAATCTAAGATTGACTCCTAACCGGCGCAGAGTTAGATGGTCTGCTGACATTGAATTAAGTTTACTACCAAACGTTCTGCTAAATGGTGGCTTGGAAATTTTGGAACAGATGTCCACAAATGTTACTTCAGACTATGAAACTGTTGACAATGTAAGCATTTTTCTTAGTATAATAACAGATTTGCTCACTTATATCCCTAAAAAGGCAACCTTCGCCAATAACAACAATGGGGTTAAATCTAATAGGTGGTTTAATAATCACTGTGACGAAGCTAAAAATAAGCTTCTAATAGCCTTACGTTCTATTCCCAGAATTCCTGTTGATATAATCCAGGCTAGGAAAATGTACACAGTGATCTGTAAGAAAGCCCAAAAAAGCTTTGTTTTAAGTGAATTAACATCAATGTGTGATGCAGCCAATGAGAAAAATGCAACAAGTTTTTGGGCCAAACTTAACTGTTTTCTGACAGATGGTGAGGGTCAGAAAATTGTTAGTCCATCAATCCTCCCTGCAGAATGGTGTTCTCACTTTTCTCTTCTATATGATGACCCTGGGGTTTTAACTGCTCCAGTTTTGACCTTTAACTATGCATGCACTTTACAATTTTCGAGTTTACAAATTTTAAATGTTTTACATTCCTTTAAACGGCATAAAGCCCCAGGTATTGATGAATTACCCTTAGAAACCTTTTTAACTGACGATACGTTTTGGATCCCTTTTTTAACAGCTTTTTTTAACTCAATTTTAAGATCTGGTAAATTCCCTCAATCATGGCACCAAGTAAAGATAGTACCCATATTTAAGAAGGGGGATCGGGGTTTACCATCTAACTACAGACCTATAAGTCTGATAGTTATTTTATGTAAAATATTCTGTAGTCTTCTTTTAAATATTCTGGAGGATTGGATTACGAGGTTTTCCCCTTGCTGCTATGTGCAATTAGGGTTTTGTCCAAAATTAGGTACAAGAGATCAGGTGTTTAACTTATACACTATTATCAGTAAATATGTAAACAATGGAAATAAAATATACAGTGCATTCGTTGATCTTAAGACAGCGTTCGACTCTGTTGATCACGTCATGCTCTGGAACGTTCTTGAACAGCGTGGCGTTCCCAATGATATACTGAACCCTATCAAACTCCTATACCAACACTTATCTGGATATGTGATATGCAATTCCGAAGGAATGATGTCTGATGTATTCTCAATTAGGAGAGGTGTTAGGCAGGGTTGTCCCTGGTCTCCTCTTCTTTTTAAACTTTATATCGACGAAGTTTTTAACTCTCTATTAGCCCTAGGAACTGACGTACCAAAAGTTGCTGGAAAACCAGTACCAATTTTATTATACGCAGATGACACAGTTATTTTAGCCACTACCCCAAGTGCACTCCAACTTTTAATTAATACTTTTGTGTCTTTTATGAATTCCAGATCGCTGTTTTTAAACGAATCCAAAACAAAGGTGGTTGTTTTTAATAAAAAAAAGAGATCAGCAAATATAAAAAAATTCAATTTTAAATTTTATATTAACAATGTGCTTTTAGATCAAGTGGATTCATTCATATACCTGGGTGTTTTATTTACTAGTTCCTTGAACGAAAGAGACATGCTGAATAGACAGATTTCAAGTTTTAAGAAGGCCAATTGGTCAATTTTTAGATTAAGAAATAAAACAAATTTTAACATTTTAGAACATATTTTAACTTTATACAAGGCAAAATGTTGTGGAATACTTAAATATGCTGCTGAGGTATGGGGCTTCATCAATTTGAGCTCACTGGAGAGTACAGAACGAAAATTTTTGAAAAATGTATTAAACTTGCCTATTTCCACAGCCAATGAACTCCCATACCTAGAATGTGATTTAACACCTATGAACCAGGTTATCCGATCTACTCCAGTAAAGTTCTGTCTAGATCTTTTGACAAGAGATAGGTCCGATTTTACACGTATTGTATTAGAAGACGCTGTCAGCAACAGATTAATTTTTAAAAATTTTTGGGTAAAGGACCTGGTTACAAATTTTAAGAAAATCGGATGTAATCTAGCTGATATGCTTGATCTTGTTTTACCCAAATCTTTGGCAAGATCATACTATATGGATTTTAGAAATTCTTGTGAAAAGGCATTTGTGGAGAAAGGACTATCAAAAAGCTCTGTGCTGGACTACTTACCATTCATGAAACCCAACATTCCTTTGTATTTAAAAACATGGACATCCAAGTACACAAATGCTGTTCTGCTTCGTTTTAGATTTAACTGCCTCAATACATTAAGTAGAAGAAAGAAATTTTCCTTGACTGAATGTGACAAATGCCCATGTGACCTAGGAATTGATGATTTGAATCACATTGTCTGTTTCTGTCCAAACTATAGTAATGTTAGACAATCGATATTAAAGCCTTTATGGAAAGAACTGGGAGTGCAGCGGGTTGGGGAGGCTATTTTTATTTTAAGGCAGTTAGACACTATTAAAGTAATATATTGTATGGACAGATTTTTTTGGGGTGTGAGGTTGAAACGTAAGGCACTGAAACTACCGATGTTATAGTGGTTTTGAATTTTATTATGACAAGAATGGTTATTTTATAACGAACTTTTTTAAGAGGTCTATATATTATTCTATTACATCATCGCAGTTTTAAGGTCTTATCTTTTAATCACATTTTAATTATTGGATGTATCCCTTTTTAAAATTCTAATGTTATTTAAGTATTGACATGTATTTACTTGATTATGTATATTGGTATATTTTATTGAAACTTTGATGGATCAAATGAGATCCGAATAAAGTCTATTCATTCATTCATTCATTCATTCATTCATTCATTCAT